>JASSUY010023313.1:0-15055 GCA_032466535.1 Forpus xanthops
CACCAGAACTGCACACAATACTCCAAGTGAGGTCTCATAAGAGCAGAGTAGAGGGGCAGGATCACCTCCCTCGATCTGCTGGTAATGCTCCTTTTGATGCAGCCCAGGATATGGTTGGCTGTCTGGGCTGCAAGAGTACACTGCTGGCTCATGTTCATTTTCTCATGAACCAACACCCCCAAGTCCTTCTCCACAGGGCTGCTCTGAATCTCCTCTCTGCCCAACCTGTAGCTATGTGTGGGATGCTCCGAACCACATGTAGGACCTTGGTTAAAGTTCATCAGGCTGGCATCAACCCACCTCACATGCTGTCAAGGTCCCTCTGGATGGCATTCCTTCCCTCCAGCGTATCAACCGAACCGCACAGCTTGGTGTCATCAGCAAACTTGCTGAGGGCACACTCAATCCCACTGCCATGTCACCAACAAAGATGTTGGACAAGACAGGTTCTTATAGATGTATATGAATTGCTATCTAACATCTTACTGTTTAAGATAATTATTTCTGTGTGATATGATTTTCATACTATTGACAGAAAGACTTTGAAAAAAACAAATGAATTTCTTTTTCCTAGAAATAAGCAGATTTTGAATTTACAAGGGTGTGCCTTTTTATAAGGCGGCAGAATAGCCATCATCCTCTATTGGTACAAAGTGGCATAGGTGTGTCTTTCTATAAGGTGGCAGAATGGCCATAATCCTCTATTGGTATAAAGTGGCATAACTCCAGTAACGTTGATGATTTGCTATACTACCTTGTTTTCACTGAAAGTGGAGGTATGCTACAGGAGACATAACTATTTACTCATTGCTTGTTGACCTTAACCAACACACCAGCTCCTAGAGGTCCATCTCACCTTTGCCACTGGCTCCTAATTTCTGTTCTTCAGACAAGCATTAATACACCATTTTGAAGTAGAAAATTAAGACTTGCTGTTTTACAGAGCACTACATGAGTATCTCACAGCCTTGTACAGGGTGTAACTAATTGAGCCTGTGAATCTTCCGAGCCTTGGGAGAAAGCAGTTGGACTGTACTCCTGTTCAAAACAGGCTGCAGTTTGTAACAAGCCACCTCATTTCAAGTTACTGCTTTTCTCGTATTATGACACTTTGGGCTGTGTTTGATTTTACTTTGTGCTGCCCATATGGACTGCAGTTTTTCTGTAACTTAATCCTTAAAACATCAGTTCTAAGAAAAGATCTTCCTTCATGTAAAAGGGATGTGCATCTTTATCAAGAATCAGACTTAAGCTTCTACAGGCTGGCACTCCGAATCCTATAAATGGGTAAAACCCCCTATTTTGATGATTTAAAAAGGCTGTAGGGAGGCAGACATGAAACTGTGTGATTGTACGGGGGTAATCCACAGTAGCTGAGAATATGTCCCTAGTTTTTCAGAAAGATGCACTGGGTTATTAAGTTAATAATCATAAGTGAAAAATGTCCCAGGGCTCACACTGGTGTTTGTTGGAGGCCTCTGTCCATGTGAGTTGTTTCTGAAATTTCCATGTGCCATTCCAGGATATGTGTCATGGCCTCTTCTGAGAAGCATGAAGTCACTTGGCCTTTGGTCTTGTGACTTCCAGCACATCCCAGGAAAGGAGCATCTCATCAGGAGCCATAGACTGTAATGTCTTCTTTTTTAATTACTGTTCTAGCTGTGCCAAACTATATTAACCCTTACTGCACATGTGCTGCCACGCTCCCTGAGATGCCTATGCTTGGGTAGTCTTTGAGAGACTTAGTGCAGGATCTGTATCTATTATAAAAGTTAGTCCCAGCAGCAGGGATTTCAGTCTCCCCAGTAAATAATTCACGCACAGAATCTGATTTATACTTTTGTTTTTCAGCAAAACCCAGAAAGTTTTAAAATGGAATAAAACCCAACTAAATACAGAGTCCCTGCAGTCAAATCAGACTCAGTCCTATCATATTCCTTTTCTCGTATGACTTCTGTCAACAGTTTGCTCGTCAGTGCAGGATGACAACATTGGAATGTGACTGTAACACCACAACTGCTGACAGTGTGATCAGACCAAAGCTGTTACTGTCACAGACAGGGCAGATCTGGGCTTAGCAGTGATATGCATTTAATCCTTTAGAGGCCTGTGCCAGATGGGAAAGTAAAATGAATCTTTCAGTGCCATCACCCTAGTGTCCTCCTAGCAAGCACTCCCATTTCTGTGTATATGACACTCACTATATCTGGCAAGAAGAACCGTGTTTAAACAAATATTTCTAAGTAGATCCTTGCCTCTTACCACTACATTAAAGGGCTAAGGACATTAGATTTATTAATGTGTTCAGACAAACACTCTATACATTTTTTTTCCATACCTCTAAGCATTTCTGACACTATCATGATCTTCAGCCCAAATGTTGTTCCAGACCTCTTAGCAGCAAGAGGTTCCAGGTATCATTCTTTGCTGTTTTCTCTACCAATCCCTGTAGAAGATCAGTGAGAGTTAATTTTCTGAGAATTTGAAAAACTACCTAGTACAAAACTAGAAGAACTGAGTCATGAGCATTCTTTAACATGGGACTTCTCAGTTGTTCCACTTCTGGCAATTAGTGTGCAAAATTATCACATTAAAACAACACCCTTTTTGCCTAGCTTTGTGTAGAGTATTACATTCTACATTGAGTAACACTGATATAAACACAAAGCAACTATACTGAAATTAATTTCCTCCCCATTTTCACCAGTGTGAAAATGTGATTGTCCTTTTTATCAGAGCTCTAACTTTTCATCCGGAAATTCAGCCATTTCTCCAGATGGAATGACATTTGACTAATGACAGGAACCAAGTGCCAGAAAGCCAGCATATAATGTACCACATACAATACACATAGCAATCAATCTAGACTAAGGCATTGTGGCAAGCATGCTATTTATCATTGCTTAAAACCTATGTAAAGCTTTTCTCTGGGGAAAAATGAGAAGTTTAAATTTTTCACAGTAGGCCTGAGAAAACAGTTCACTGCAGAAGGTGTATTTAACTGCTTTTCTGAGTGTGTGCTCATCTCTGCTTCTGCTGCTGTTCTTCCTTGTCCTGAATTTATTGGATAAGCCTTCTGGCCCGTGGCTCTAGGCTGAGAATGGCCCTCTCTTCTCACAAACAAAAACCAGAACTCTATCAGCTGCAGCACGTCTTAGTCATTTGTCCTCTTAATATACCTTTTTCAAAGTAAGTACAACCAGCAATCATAAAATAACATCAATTTGCAGCTCTAACAGAATAGTGCTACATTATCTGTTGGATCCTGGAACCAAATACGTTGTGAGAAAGGACTAGACCTTCCTGGGCACTTCCCTGCAGCCACACCAGTCTGTACAGGGCCACAAACAAGCCTGTCCAGTCTAAAGATCATATTAAGCATATTGGAAAGGTCAGTGGGTTATTTTGACCCTGTTGCTGCTTCAATCACGAGAATATTGCTGGAGAAATGAATATCTAACAGAAAAGCTGAGACTCATGATAAAAGACATCTTCATTTGTTCTTTATGAATGTGCCTTTTCAGCTGCTCTTAGAATTGACAAATTCCGCAATAAGGAGATGCTTTGAATTTTTTGGCAGGGCCTTTAAGCCTGATTAGAGAAAGGTAGCAACCAGGCCCTTGGAAGGAGCACCATATTATTCTGGTACTCACCAAAGTAACTTTGAACTGAAGGAGGATGGATCAGCCAGCTGGCTTCTGGTTAACACCAAAAGAGCAATGAGGGGGGAGGACAACGGACTGAAAGTGGACTATCCGCAACATGTAGGAAGCATGAAGCATGAGGACCAAAGAGCATACTTCACCTGCATAACAAACAGGCCGTCTCAATGTTAATATTTTGACCAATGTGACAAGTTTCTGGGAAGGCAGGAAGAAGCTAATTTTAGTAGATGACTGAAGAAATAATCCTACCTTGGATACAATTTCTGCAACAGGAATTGAAGGAATAAACATAATGTGATACCAGAAGCAAGAGGAATATATAACAATGCCAAAATTATAAAAGCAAAGACATTTGTGGGAAAAATAGTCCTAAACATAAGTACGTCAGTTGAGTTGGTATATGGAAAAGCATGTCACTAAAGCTGCCTGCAATCTGATTTACTCCTCCATCAATCCATTTGATATTTCTGCATTGCTGTCTGCCATTATTCTTTTAATTTGATACTGCCATTTGTGTGTCATGTGAAATACCATTTGAATACCAAGGCAACTGAGATTCTGGCACACAATGTTGACAGCTGTTTTGAAACTATGAATATGATGTATACTATATCTGGTGAGGTTGGAGTGGAAAAGTATGGTGGAAAACAACAATTTCTCTTCTGGTACTGTTGAGAAGGGTTTACAGTATCTAAGTCCCGTATTTAGCTACTCTCCAGTTACCTACCCATACAGATATTCTTGTAAAATCAGAGCTGAAGACTGATTCAAATATTTCTGCAAAGCTGGTTTGTCCTGTGTAACAAGGGAAAATGACACAAAACATAAAAGAAGAGAGGTGCTTGAATGAGTTAAATCGGGGAATCAATAAATGATCTAAAAATATTTTTTCATTAATCTTCATGAGACAGATGTGACTATGCCAAGTAAGGCATCATGTGCACTCGAGCCTTAGTCTAATACCTATGACTCAGTAGCAGCAGTGGCAGCAGGCCTTCTGGAAGCTGAAATGAATAATCAAGGGACTGTCGGTGTTGGGCTGGTGTTGTAGGCACTACTGAGTAAAAGAGAGTGAAGCCACAAATAATGTGCTTTATAAAGTTTGGAGCATAACAGGCAGGTTAGCAGTGTTATCTCTGATTCTTCTTCATGGCTGATTTCTGGAAGAGAAGTCTTAAAGAAAGAACAAGAAATAGATAGATGATATAAAAAATATAGATGCAAGTAACAGCATCTACTGGGAACAGTGTTTCAAACTCACCCCTGACCTAGAAGCATATAATCTTTAGAAAACTGTTGCTTCTTTCTGCTTCAATTTACCCTTTGCCTACCAAATTGTCAGAACCTTTATACTGCAGTTTGCTGCACAATAGTCCATCATAAAGAGAAGAGAAGAAATGCTTAGCCCTTTCTAACCTAACCCAGGGAATCCTTGGAGATGTGAGATGCAGACTTGACACCGATAGAGAGGGCTGGACCTGCACTTAGGTATCCCACTTTCATGACACGCATCTCAACTGCCCAACTATTATATGTAAAACTGGCCTTTATTTTTGCTGTGCTTTGACAAACAAGCTGTCAGTCAGAACCTAAGGGCTGCCTTACCAAGTGCATTTGGTCTGTGACTCTCCTTCTCAAGCAGCAAGTTAGTCAACTAAGACTGAGATGATGGGAAGAACTTCAGCTACATCTTGGCTCTGGAGTTTTTGATTGTTCTTTCTGTTCAGTTTTCTGATTGCTAGGAGTCCTTTCATATGCTCCTAGTGGTTCTGTATATTATACTGAGGTAAGAGAGATGGCATGGCTAGGGTTGGTAACAATACAGTCGACCTGATTTTTTAAGTTTGACCAACACTGATGTCTAAGCTTAGACAAACAGCTAGGTGTGGTAGTGAGTGAAATGTATCTTGGTCAGATTCACTCAGTACAGGAGATTCCACTGCAGTTTGCTAATGTTTGCTACACGATAATTAAAACTAAAAACAACTGGAATGTTCTTTCTCTGCATTGTTGTTTCTATATAGAACAAGAAGTAACAGAAAGTAAGAATGAACAGATCTTGTAGAAAGAAATCCTTGATCGGTTTTGAAACTTTTACTCTAAGTCCCTAAGACACTGAAGACTCTGCAGCAGATGGCTTCCACCACTGGGGCCCCCAAGGCCTCTTGGAACTGCATATTTGAAACCAAAGATAACTGATAGTTTAGTTCAGAAATATACAAATTCGCCGTTTTCTTTGCAATCTGCCTTTCATCATTTTAATTTTCATACAGACAGATTTAGGCAACACAAAGGTAAGATACAGCTCTAAAAAAATGCTTAAAAGAAAAAAAAAAAAAACAAACCCAAAACACTGAAAAAGCTTATTGATAGGAAACAGTAAAGGACAAAAGACTTATTTTTCCACAGGGATGCAGGAGGTTCATGTGGACATCCACAATGAATAACCAATGATTTTGAAAAGATCTGGTTGCCACAAAGAAGTGTAAGTATTTATGAGTGCATAATGTATAAATAATTAAAAATATACATAGCAAAATCTTAAATGTCAGAGAAATAATTCAGGCTTTCATTATATTATTATATCATGTTGAAACTAACAGTTTTCCATTACTCCCTGAATAATCTGAATTAATGACTTAGTGCTCAGAATAAAAAAAGAGTTAAATGTTCAAATTCAACCACAGAAGTTCTGGAAACCATATAACGTGGGTGCTGAGTAAACTTTAGACCACCCAACCATCATCTGGCCATTGGTTCTACAAGTAAAACTTTACCAGCTTATAGAAGTCTGAAGTACTACACAGTTTTTCAAAGTTATTCTTGATAAGGGAAAACAGAAAATGAACATTTCATAGAGGCAAAATAGTAATTTGAATGTTCCCTGATGTTTACATGGATAAGAAGCAAGGTTTATTAAAAGCAACATATCCAGGGAATATACAGGTCTTTCATTTAACAAACAAAAATGTATTATTATCAACAAGGTTTCTCTTCTTAAAATGTGCAGCAAATGGAGCTGATTGAGTAGATTTGAGATTTTCTCAATTTTCTTTTCCTAACAGCAGCTTTCACTTAATGTAAAATCACTCTGTGGCTGACACACTGATCCTTTAAATATGTAATTTTCCCAAAACTAAAGTCAAGTTCTTTTGCTCTTTAATATACATTGATTAGACTGAGTGTCAGAACTCAATTAGGACCATCTGATGATGGCGGTTGCTTGGGGAAAGTGACTACATCAACAGCAGCACTAATATTTTATTTCAGATGGTGAAACTCTTTCTGTTGAGGTTGCACATTTATGTGCACTGGAATAATCTGGATAGAATTTCACCAGAAAAATCTGAACACTTACATTTTGTATTTCTATGTGCTACAGGGCCTTCAACAAGGAGATGATGCACTGCTGTCAGGCTGTCCTAGGCTCTACTGAATCGTTTGAAATATGACCAGAGTGGAAGTTTATTGTGATGACTGTCTTATTCTTAGTTGGCAAGGACTCCTCCATTTCCATGAAACAATGCCATTGGATCCAAATACAAATACAGTCTTGAAACCCCAGTGACATGGTTTACTGGTGGACTTGGCAGTTCTGGAGTAATGCTTGGATTTGATGATCTTAAAGGTCTTTTCCAACCTAGCTGATTCTAAGAATCTGTGAAACTGGAAGTGAAGAACGAGCACAGTGCCATGCTTGAACAAGAATATACTCTAGTGAAGCCACAGAATGAAGCACTCAGTGGGAATCTCCAGTTTAAGCACAAAGCCAAAGACAGGTCTGGATTTTCTATAATAACCAGCACCAAAGCATTTAAGTACATCCCAAGTGCATCCCAGATAGTCTATCCAACACTCTGTTCTTTTTTCCATACCTTGTGAAGTTTCACTGTTCTGAGCACTGATGTACCACTGCTGAAGAAGAAGGGGGCATTTCAACACCTTGACAGCTCCTCTGCTTCAAAGGCGATTTGTGGAACTGGGCAGAGTTGGGAAACACTCCATCCAGGCCTCAAATGATGTGGTACAGTGAGGTCAAACTGTTGTCATGTGGCACAACACAGCTTTGAAGATGGACATAACATAGTGTGGACACAAGAGATCCTCATCTTCCTGCTGACCCCACTTTTGCTTCAGAGACATATCCAGTATTCATGGCTGGTGCTGTGTCTCCAAAAGACAAGAATATGAAAATACTGAGAAAAAATCCCAAGAGAATGTCAATAACTAAACTAGTCAACTTCCCAGCCACTTCATTACGCATTATAAAATACTTGGGATACTTCTATTTCAGGAGAAGCATTCTGGATTGATAAATAGAAACCTGAAATATTTGGAAAGTACTACTCTCAAGAATAAGTTTTTCAGAAGGAAAGGCCACAGTTCCAAAGATGCATCAGCCCTGGAGTGCTACAGTATGTAGAAGAGCTTGGCCAGCTTTACTTTTTAAATATGCAAGGGCATAAAGTGGATTTCTGTTTCGCTTTGAAATTAAGCAATATTGATTGTAATTTTATATGACACCAAAAGATGTCTTTTAACTAGAAGAATGCACTGGTTTTGTGTGAAACAAATGTGTGAATTAAGTTTTTTAATGGACAGGAGATGAAATCATTAATAAAGGATCATCCTTTTCCCAGAACAAAATGTTAACAGATCAAGTATAAAAACATGACTTGCTAACTCCCTTCCCTTCCAGTCCACTTCTCTTAAGATACATTGCATCCTAATTAATTCAGTTTGGATTTCTTGACATTCATAGTATTACCATTTTAGCAATTCTCCTGTCATCCATAAAGTCTGCTATGAAGCCTAGATCCAGCTTTACTTTCATATACAATAAATAAAACCATATCTTAAAAATTAGAAGGAAATCAGACAGAAAACGGATATCTTTTGGCTGCCATTTCAGGGTAGTATAGGCAATGTTCACGAGTCCTCTAACTAACTCAATATTTAACTTGCTTTAATTTAACTTATTTTGTAGTATCACAAAATGTGCCATAGAATCTTTGGCTTTCATTTTGCAACAGCATCTGCCTGAGTAGATCCTTATGGAGTCCCCTTCCTGAATGAGAGCTTAGATATTGTAAATCTATCCCAGTCATCCCTAAAGAGAAATTGGACTTTTCCACTGTCTGCACTCAAACCTCAGCACCTCCAGATGTAGCACGCATCGCAGCCTTCACTTCAAAACAGCTGTCAAGGATGTGTGCCAGACTTTCAACTGTCATGCCATGCAGGCAGAATCCCACACGACATAGGAATGGCAAAATGGAATTAAATAACGGTACATGATATGAAGAGAAAAATGCAATAGAACTACAAAATTGGGGTGGTCATGCTTCCTGACAATACAGAGTTCAACATTTCTCTGCTGGAGTGAGTTTAATAGCAGGCATGAAGTTTAAGAGGTAACTGCATTTCTTGAGAGGAGAGTAACTTTACCTGCCTAAAGTATTTTAAGAAAGATGGCCTAAAATTTATCTTGACTCTTAATTTGTCTAAAATACTCATTGCATTTAATTTAGCTGTTATTTACCACTCATATAAAGTTATTCTGTACATGAGTGATGAGGTATAGAGTGTAACTTATGGCCTTCACGTTGTGGTGTAAAAAAACCCTCTGAAACTGCCGTTACAGAATTTGGAATTATTTCATCAATTACTAACACTCCTCCTAAACAGAAGTAGAATTTTAGTGAGTAGTGTATTTGATGAGATAGATTAAGCTGACAACTTTCATTAGTCAGACATGCAATCGTTGCAAGGCTCTTCCAAACCAAAAGGTTAGTCTTAAGAAACTAGACACTGATGTTGGCAGGTTCAGAGGTATTTTTTCAACTTTATACAACAGTTCATCTGTGCCATTTTAAATAGCTCAGAAAGTAATATACTGAAATATATACCGATGGCCTGACACTGAAAGAAGCCAAAGAATAAGGAAGATTTAGATGGTCCCTATCAAGTGGTTTCATTTGTCAGATGCTATGACACCAGAAGCAAGCAACCTGAAACTCAGGTAAATACTAGGAATTAAGTTTTGCATTGGATTTTGAAACAAATTCCATGATAAAAATGGGTATTGAAAGAACATATTGTGAGAATTATTTCATTAAAGAGGTAGATGACAAAGAGTTTCATTTTGTCTAACAGCACTGTAAGTTATTAGTTATATAGTATAAAATAAATTGAGGAAGAGCCCTCTCAGAGGACTCTCTAGACATTGCTTTCATACAAGATCAAGTCAGGCCAGATGACCTAATAGTCCCTTGTGACAATAACGTCTATAAATCTATAAAAAAGTTTTAATAAAACATAAGACCAAAGATGATCTTATATTTCTAAGTCTTTTGAGCTTTAACATCCTCTGCCTCACATTTTGTGTTTATCCCAAAGCAACTCAGCTTTTTATTTCAAATTTTCTTCTACATTTAAGCACATTGGTTGCATTGGTAGTCCATTTTCCTGTTGTCATTCTTGAATTCAGTAACCTATCAGTCACAATTTCTATTATGGTTGTGGTGGAACTATTAAAGCTTCTTTTATATTATTTGTAAACTTAAACAGAATGTTTAAACCAAAATATTGGATCATCAAAATACATCACAATGAAAGATGAATACTGTATAGATTTTTCCCTATCTCCTACTTGTACAACTTTCATACTATCTGAAAAACATGTTCCTTGTTCTTAAATAAGAATCCTATTAACTTATAATGCCCTGCTAGTTAGCTCTAAGGAATGGGATAATTTCATTGTTGTAATATTTTAGGTGTGTCCTGCTAACCCATAACTGTAATTGTTGACACTACCACTCATTATATTATCTGTTCCCTGTTACTGTAGCCTGTCCTTTAATTCCTGCCAAATGGCACTCATCTATCTTTTCAGAGTGAGAACTTACCCTGTGTCAAATAACTATGATCTCTTGAGTGTCACTCAAGTAATATTTCATTCATTCAATATCACAGTTTTTATTGGGCATCACTCATGTTGATCAAGGAATTCTGCACAGGTTTTCCTAATATGATAGCAACTTTTTATGAAAGGTCATCTAAAACTAACAATGTTTTTGCAGGGTGGGTTTGCCTTTTATGTTTTTGAAATAATGGCTTGGCCATTTACTTGTTTTTTAAATTAATTTTGAGAATATTCCATAGTAACAAGAAAATTTGCCTGTTCAGATTATACTAATGAATGCCAGCTCAAGAACCTACATAAAGAGGTGGACTGAACTAGTTTTCTTTTGCTTTGAATCCACTTAACAGCAACAGGAAGCACGCAAAGAACATTGTACTTACTTGACTTCTCTATACCAATTTCACATACCCAAATAATTGTATTTAAATGAGCTGCCAAACCTGGGTTTGGTGTCAGCCCGAGCACTCTCGGTTTATCACCAGCTAACCTGCTGCTGCAATTCTAATATCCACTTTCTTGCTACACACTCACAGATCCTTAAGAATAAGATTCCATGGTCACTTCAGCAAATCATAGAATCATAGAATGGTTTGGGTTGAACAGAACCTTAAGATCATCTAGTTCCAGCCCCTCTGCCATGCCCAACTTTTTCCAGTGTGTAAACCTTGATTAAAATATGCCTGGAAAAGACTGTTATCTACAAAGCACCCCAATATTCACTGAGTTCCTACCTGTGCTTATAATCTCTGTAAGGTATTAGAATCACTAACTTTTTACGTGTATCTGTATCTTAAACTGACAGCATCCACTGTAGCCTGACGCTGTTCCAGTTGGTTTCCAGCAGAATTCATGCCATTGGGTACAGTCTGGATCTGATTTGGAGGATGGCAATGGAAATAGGGATTGTTAAAAACACCCCATTATCATATGGTCTGGTAGTTGGCTACAGTGCTGCTCTACAAACATGATTTAGTGCAGATGTTTCATTTAAACTCTAGGTTTATAAAGGTACACATTTTTTTGGTTTACTCTGATTATAACCACAGTCTACTCCTCCCCAGTAATCAACTGCTAGAATTTGTCAAATGTTGTCATTTAATATGTGGGTCACTTCCAGTGCTGTGTTTGTTGCATGGAACGCTCCACTTCCATAGAAACAGATGTTTTAACTTAACAGCAAAAAGGGCTAAACAAGTGCATGTGAAGGCACAGTGCAAATAATGTGTTTCATTTCTGTTATTTATAGCTGTCTGCAGCTATCATAATTTTTTTATTTTAAAATTATTAAATCAATTACAAGAAGTTTATTTGCAGATACTGCCAAGAATGATGCATGCTAGGTAACTGCTTCTGGGGAAAACTCTCTTGTTTCGGGCCATTACAAAGGTGTTTAAGTGAAGCCAATGCATTTCTGAAAGGCTGCAGTATGACAGTGTTTATACAACAAGCCTCAGCATATATGCAGAAAAAACCTTTTTTAGATCTCCCAATCTTCTGGCAGATATGCCAGGTGACAAGGACAGTGGAACTAGTGCTTCATTCTCAGCATATCTGAAACGGGTAAGGCCAGCTAAGACAGTGGTTAGAAAGAAGGCTCTGGCTGGAAAAAGGTGGGATGAGAGGATGGGTTTGTTCCTTCTTTCAGTTGGATTTAACTCAAATACATCCCATCTAACCCGGGACTTATGGCTGTATGAAAAGCTAGTAGCAGTCTTACTTAAAATGCAAGGGGTGGGGGGAATATGATATTTTTCTGAAGCACAGAACTATTTACATATGCCACAATGAAGCAACAAATCAGCTACCTGTGAAACTCTTTGCTGCTTTAAATTCTACCTGACTAGTTTCAGATCAATGTACGAGCCACTCACATTTTTTAAGAAAGGTTATCTTTGAAAATGAGCCATGGTGCATACTTTCCAAAGCACACAGACTGAATCATTTGTAACAGCGCTGTAATATTCCACATCCAGGGGAAGATCACGTAAAGAGCAAGTTGTGTGCAACCAAGGTAGAGGCTGATAGGTGATGCTGCCTAATATCATTTCCCAAACAAATCTCATACACTTGAACCGTGGGCAAGCTTGAAATACAGCCCAGGTTATTCCAAAAGTTCACCGTGTTCCCCTCCACGGCCCACCCAAATGCCCTGGACATGTACTCCACCCACCTATGCTGGGGTTTCTGTGCAGAAGACAGAAAGAGGCCAGATGAGAGAAGTATCTGTTTGGAAAGCCTCTGCAAATGTGGGACACAAAAACAAATCAAATGGGATGCCAGATCAAATGTGTTCCACATTTGTGAAAATAACAAAGTTGAGTAAGGAAAAAAGGTTTATGTGTCTTCTCCTTGTACAATCCTTCCAAAGGTAATTCTTTTCAATCATCCCAAACTTAAATCCCACAGACAGCAAGCCGCATTTGTGAGTACATAGCATTAACCAAGTGACAGTTCCATGTGGCTTAGCATCAAACATAGCTTGGAGGGATGGGCAGGTGTGTCCTCCCACAGCCCTCCTCCACGTCCAGGCATTCTCTGAGGGACACAGAGGTGCTACTACACTGCACTGCACTGCTGCAAGCATTTGTTTCTCATCTGCCATTTGCAGTGGAACCAAGCTCAGAAGCCTGGCATAACTTCTGCCCATGAAACTCTCCAGCCACTGCCTCTACCACGAAATCCTGCATGGGAAAACCTGTGGGTCCTTTCTCTAGCCATGGGAAAGACCTTGGAAAGCCTGCCTCTGTTCATGTCAGTGACGGAAAGCCTCTTCAGACATATTTCCAAGGAACTGTGAAACCACAGGAATCAGTGCACCTCTTGTAAACAGGTTACACAGCCTCAGGGAGCGTCATGGTTTGGTGTTCGGTAGCTATACAACAGCAGTTGGAAACAAGATGCAACTGAAAAGCATACAGGTAGTATGAGATAAAATTGCTGTTCAACATCTGATTCACATGAAATGCTAAATGTAAAAAATACAGATTACTGAAAAGTTTGCCCAAAGTTTCTAATTCATTTTTATATGAAATCTTGATGTGACAAGTCACCCAGGACTATTTGATAGAAGTGTGCTTTTGCACATCCTGAATGAGAGATGGGAGGTTTTGAAAGTCAGGAAAGCTTTTTAGCACTTTTCAATGCATTTAAACTGAGTATTTAATGTCTGCACAGAGTGAGCACAATCTAACCCAACCCGACAATAAGGAAAAAGAATGTCAGCAGATGTTCTAAAAGCCTATTCTTTACACAAGTAATTAAGTCATCATGATTGTCTGGTAGCAGCTCAATATGAAGATACATTGCTAATGCAACGTATTATATATGAAGCGGTAAGGGCATATTATTTATTCAATTAACTCAGCATTTTTTCTGACTGCAAGTTTTCTTCATAGCAAGCGCTATAAATTTGTTTTGCATTCCTTTTTTGTATTAAAATTAAAAAGTCAATTTATAGCACAATTTACATGAATGGCAGCATTCATTTAGTACTTGAAATTTAAGGTTCCATTGTCTAGCTGAGTCACTATCATTATTTTCAGTCTTTGTTGGAAAATTTAACCTTTAGAAAGTGGGCAGAGGGCCTCGTTCATTTAGTGGAACTTTCATTCATTTAGAAGACTGGTTAAAGAAGGAAGATCTATTACACTAGCACTGCATAAGCAGATCGAATGAATATGAGGGCATTACATACTTTTTCTTACTTTATTAACTAATGAAATCATTATTTTCCAATATATATGATCTTCATATTTAATATATGCTCTCTTCCTGAACAAATGAACCACAAAAACATATTGCAATAAAACCCAACTGATTTAGTAGACCTCAAAATCAAGAAACCTGTTTATGCATCAGATACACACAGTTTTGCCTTCACTTAATAGTCACATAAATGTTTCTTCCCTTGATATGGTTATTTGCCATAGAGTCCAAGTCTGGAACAAACATTTGAGGATCCAAATAAATAACAATAAATATTTAAATATAAAAATATTAAGTTATCATTGAGAAGAAAAAGTCTCACTCCATGATTTTGATTGTGGCCTCTTCCTGCTTTTCTGTCTCTTCAGTAGATAACTCATCCTCAGGGAAGATCTAAAAACTAAGGAAAAAGTCGTAACAAACTTACAGCGTGATCTCTGTACATGGCACTATAGAATCATAGAATCATAGAAGTTAGGGTTGGAAAGGACCTTGAGATCATCTAGTTCCAATCCCCCTGCCACAGGCAGGGACACCTCACCATGTCACCCAAGGCTATGTCCCACCTGACCTTGAACACTCCATCGCGGAGCATTCACAACTTCCCTGGGCAACCCATTCCAGTGCCTCACCACCTGCACAGTAAAGAACTTCTTCCTCATATCCAATCTAAACTTCCCCTTTTTAAGTTTGAACCTGTTACCCCTTGTCCTCTCACTACAGTCCCTCATGAAGAGTCCCTCCCCAGCATCCCTATAGG
>JASSUY010023314.1:28899-39061 GCA_032466535.1 Forpus xanthops
TCAGGGTCAGATGAAAACCAGATGGAAGAAATCAAGACGAAAATAAGGCTGAGCAGGGACATCTTCAGAACGATGAAAGGTAGCATGGAAAGCCCCCCTCCATCAGAGTACAAGTCTACAGAAGTGAAAGGACAAAATACTGCATGACTTGGAGATCCAACCTAATGTTAATGGGATGGAAAGCATAATATTTTACATTTACTGAGCCTTTGCCCCATGGAGAAGAGCAGAGGCAACACTATGGGATTTTTCTGTGGTGAACAGAAATCTGTCCCTGGCATAGAAAATCAAGTGGCAATGTGAAGGCTCTTGTTATTTCTCTGATGCTAGGCAGTACACTAATAATCTCTGTATCACTTAGTTCTTCAATTGCATGTGAGAACTGGTGCGAAATGGCTTTTGTCTTCCTCTTTCCCTTGCACACTGGAGGTCTTCTCCTACAAGGGAATGTCTCGTCACAGCTTCAATTCCTTCTCTAGACAAGGTCAAGTCTACTGTTTCTCTCTGTTGCACGCCATATTTCTCTTCCTATCTTTGGACTTTCTATTTTTCCCTTTCTTAGGCTAGTTCCCTGTCATGTCTCTAGACCAATTACATGTTACCAAGAGTGAAGCTGAAGTGCAGCACAGAAGGCACAGGTCATGCTTCTCAGACTCCAGAAAACACTTTTTGTGCCAGAGTACCATCCCCACCACCCTGCTCTTCAACATGCCTCCCGTCTCTGTGGAACATAGTACTCACTGCCAGATAACTCATGACAGATTCACCGGCGCTGCCAAAAGGAGAATTTTGCCCAACACCTAATATTAATTTCTGGGAACATTACACAGCCAAAGCTGTGTGTGAGGTAGAATCATAGAATAGAATAGGTAAAGTTGTATAGTAGAAGGCTATGTAACTTACAGGTTGCATGCATGGTCTAAACTAGCTCTCTCCCATCAACTGCTAGCCATCTGGTCCACTAGCATAGGAAACCGATTTTAGGATGTGATGAAAGATCCTCTTATTCTCTTCAAAGCATAAAAGAGTATTGGTGGCCAGTTTAGAGTAGATGTCTGTCTTTATGTGATTGACACTATATGATGTGAATCTACATTCCAGGATATACATCAACCTGTAAGAAAAGTAATCATAGAAATCATAATGATACATAAAATTTTTAGGGGACCATAGTGGGTGATTTTTCTTTTTCAGTTTCAAGAAATGTCCTCAGCACCTAATGACCAGGCAAGAGTTGAAGAAAACACACATAACTACAGTAATAGTGGCTGAGTATGTCAGCTTATTAAAAATTTCAAATCAGTCCAAGCAAATAGGACAATGATTAATCTTAAGGTCTTTTACAGGTCTTGTATCTATTCTGTGATACTACAATTTTATGATTAAAAGTAAGGAGGGCAAGATGATGACTCTGCAGCTACAGCTTGGTGTGGGAAAGGACCAATTTGAGAGATGATAGTCGAGTGCCACTGAAGGTAGGCAGGAGCAAGAGGAGACGGTTTTCTTGCTTCCCTTGAAACTCCACCTTGTATCCTCAGGGTGGCTCTGCAGCAGCATATGGTAGCAGAAGGCAAAAAGGAGAGCAAGGTGGGAAGCCAGCATCAGAGCACTAGCAGGCAGGAGCAGTTCTCTTCTATCCTCCAGCAGCAAAGAATTTCATCATGTTGGAATTTTGAGCTAGAAAACACCAGATGCAGATATTTCTTCTAGGATTACAGACATGGAACAAGGATTGAAGCAAGTGACCAGACAGGTAGGTGAAGTTACCGTTAGCTCACCTGGAATCCACTCCAATGCTCACCAAATACAGTGAGTGAGCCTCAAGGGGTGAGGCTCTTGGCAGTACGTAACTGCATTCCCAGAAAAGCTGGATAGTCACAGGGCATCTTCACCCATGGCCATTTACTAGCTATTGTGAGAGCATTTACTTATCTTGGATGTTTATAAACTCTCACTGGAACTCAAGACCTAATTGGATTCATCTGAATCCCGATCTTTTTGATCTGGAAAAACTTCAGTAATTGAAAAGAATCTTTCATCTCTTGCTTCAGAACATCATGTGTAGTTTATAACCTAGGAACCCATGGCCCAGATTTAATGGTAATCATATAACATCTGTTTAATTTTAAAATTTATATGGAGGCTTTTTTGGAAATCCCTTGGAGTTTTTCAACTTTCTGTCTTCTCTACGCACACAGAGGATGCAGAAAATTAATTTCCTGTGTAAAAATACAAGATGACAGAAGGTCCAAGGTTAAACCTATTTACAAAGAAAATCATTGCCAGTGTTTAGAAAATTCTGCTTTTATTTGAAATATTTGGAGGTGTACCTGGCTTCCCATGTCCTCATGGTATTTAAGCATATAAGGCTTTCTGTCCAATAAACTTTAGTAAAAAAACTCCTCTGTATTGATTTTTCCCTGATGAATTGTGAACTGTCTATTCATATGGTGATCCATTTATTTTAATAAAGAAGACAAACCTGTATGAGTTTCTTATTTTCCCACCCCTCTGGCCTCTTGTGAAAGGACTTAGCCTGCTGCAGAGGTCAGCATTCAATTTAGAGATGAAACCAGATGCCACTGACTGACATCTACTTGGTTACTTTACGGCAGAGTTTAGTTTACAGCAGGGTAGGAATGTAGCTCTCCTTTCCTTATACAAAACAAAAAAGGAAGAAACACAAAGCCCAGATCTGGCAGAGACCATAGCAAAAGGGACTTGGAAAACACTGACCCTCATTTCTTCCATTTCTACTGATGCATCTATGTGAATTAGGACAGAAATACTTGATAGTCTAGAAATTAAGATAATCCAGGGCACTGCTAAAGGAAATAATGAAGTCATCAGCTCAGTCCCATTTGGTGGTGGAAGCCATTACTTATTCTTTCATAAAAACCTGTGTGAAACAGATAAGGTTTTTTCATCCCACTGAGGTGTCCAGGCATTCAGCTTTCAGTACATAGCTCCACCACAGAGAACCATGAAGGCAGCTGATACCTTCATTGCCCATCTCAGGAAAGAGAGGAAAGGCTGAACATAAATCACTTTTACTAGCAGAATCATCTACATAGCACTGGGGACGAGTAACTCAGTTCTTGAAAAAGGGAAGAAGCATTCAGGATATAGCATCCAGGTATCTGACAAGCATTTAGAGCAGTGATGCTAAGGCTGCTGTGGCCTACTGCCTGGGACCTCTTCATCATCTTCAATCATCAGTCTTGGGGCTCCCAAGCCGTCTGTACCAACCAGGAGGAAGAGAGCCTTCAGCAATCTAATTCTAGCAGGAGCACCTGGAACTTAGACCACTAATGCCAGGTAAGAAATCTTTGAAAACCTAAAGTCTGTATCCACAAAGCAAATAGCAAGTCAGGAAGCATCAGCAAATAGTACATGCTCCAGAGTTTGTCCATGCTCCACTGAAAGTGAGTGGTTAATCTGTTTCAGAACACCTAGGAGGACTCTGAAACATACGGCTCTCTTTGATGCTGGATATTTCAGGTTTTTTTTTCATTTTCTTCCCAAGCAAAATTTCAATACAGCAAGTTTTTCAATTTAGCTCAGACTAGAAAGGCTTTCAGAAGGTTGGAATTTCCTACAGGAGTGCTTCAAATAGCTCTATTTGAAATTATGTGACTGCTCATGGTGAAGTCTGCAACTCTGAAACCTGCAAGTAGCCTGGATAGTGCTTTACCAAACCATGGGCCAGGTTTACACTAGGCATTGGCTACAGCTTTACTCCTTCAGTGACTTTCTGAATGTTAAGGCTCCAGTGCTGTCATTTCTTATCACCAGTTCCAAAGAGTCTTCATTTTCAGGCAGAGATTCATCCTGAGCTTTGGCAGTTAAACCCTGTCCTTCCTGCCTGGTACTCACCCAGCAGCTTCTGAGTGTGCTGTAAACCCAGTAAGGTCATCAACTACCAAAGCAATAACACACTGGAATCAAATATCCCTGCAGTAAAACCAATGAAGTTTCATTGCTCCAAATAATTACGCAGAGGTTAACAAGTACATGACTTTGCTGACAGTGTCCAAGAACAAACACAATTCAATTCAGTCAACCATCACTGTGCCAACCGCTTATTAAAAAAAAAAAAAAAAAAATAACAGTAAAAGCTTATTTTTGTCAATAAAAGAAGTTTCTACAACTTAATATGAGTAGAGTCTGTTGAATTAAAAGGTGCTAGTTTTACAGTCTCTTTTTCTAAGTAGAACTACACTTCAACATGTTTTTATTCTAAATTGTTGGTGGTTTGATCTTTTTTCTTTACAATGTCAGCCTTTGGGGAACACCTAAGGATCTAATAAATGACTGCATAGCATTAAGCTTTATACATAATGTAAACTAACTGTCCAGGACCTAAAGAAACAGGCTATACCAAGACAAGCTAGCCGAAGGTGTGATATGCTACTTTTCCTCTTCCTTCACATGATTTCCCCTTCTTACAAACTCTGGAAGATGCTGAGCAATTCATAGACTCTGCTATGGTCTAGAAAGAACAATGCCTCACAGAATAAAATATAACTGGACTATACAAATTTTTCATGCAGGGCAGCTCATCCACAGGCAAGAGCATGGAAAGTAAAAAAAAACTAGAATAGGTTTTGCTGTGGCGGAAGAAATGTCAGTGTTGTTCAAGGTACAGACTCAGTAAGGAAGGAAATCCAAGAAGACTATAGTACACTCTGCACTAACAGAAAAACAGGGCAGATGAGTTATCTGTCTATCTACATACAAATGTCTGTGTTTAGACACTTTTCTCCTCATTCCATCAACACTCTTTATCAGCCTGAGGAATCTCATTATATATCTCTAAAATTGCTCAATGAAACAGCTTCTTTCTTAACTGAAAAATGCACTGTCAACCACTGAGCAGAACAGCAGACAGGCCACCTGCTTCATGAAGCTTTATTACTTGCTGGTATGCCCTGTGTCATGCACAGTTTTAAAGAAATATTAGGATCTGCGTAAAAGAATGAAGGAAAATATAGGTTCCTCCATTGTTACTGTAGAGCAGAAAATTAGAGGAAAATGTTGAAGTACTGTATAAAGTTCCTCATCTGAATATTATTAGTTCATATTTTTTTAATCATGTACAGTACTATACAGATTGCTGATTGTTTTTCTTATACACATGTCTTTATATTAAGTGTAGAATACAATGCAATTTATTTTTATCTATCAAATCAATCACTAGAAAACACTTTCCCAGAAGATTTTAGTATGCAGTTGGGGTGGCTGCAAAGTAAAATCATAATTTGCTGGTTTATGTGTGCAAGGAAGGTTTAGGTCATGTAATGTATTATATTACTAAGCCGTAATAGGTAGAAAATGTAACACAACCTAGACAGAGAGAACAGCAAAACTGCACTTGAGATTTCTACTTAAAGAAGAACTACAAAATGTTCTAAAATTCGATCTCTTTAGAGACATCCACAAGGATTTAGTGATAAAATAATGATAAAAGAAAAGATCTTGGTAGCAACTTATAGAAAGCTGAAATTGTTAAAATGCAGAAAAAAATCTGGGTTTGTTAAAAAGCAGAAAAAATCTGGGGTTTTATTTTCTGCATGTGAGTAATACCTGGAGAGATATAGAATCATAGAATAGTTAGATAAAACACTTCAGTGACCCATTGCTACTTTTACTCTCTTTTCTTATTTTTGTGTGTCTTTATGTCCTTTTCAAGTGTCTAGACCAATGGACTAATACCCAACACCCGACAAATACTTAAACCTTTCCAGCACCTAAAAGCCTGACTTGTTGCCCTAAACTCCCCCCAGGGTCTCTCTTAACCTGCACCTGAAGCAGGAGAAGACCATGTGCTGTCGTATTTCCTCATGGCAAATCTGAAATCACTCAGTCTAGAGAATAATAGAAAAATGTTGCAAGAATATGCCATGGAGAAAAAGTGTTTTCCATTCCAAACTCTCTGTGGTCATAGCACAAAGGAAGGCACCCCAGGAATTTTGATTTTTCTTCCTCAGTTTACTGGGCCCCATTAAAAGGTGTATCATATTCACTGCTGAGTTTCATATTTTGCAATCTGCAAGACTCACGTGATGTGCAGCTTCTACTATGCCACTTGTTGTGAGGGTTCATTGTAGACCCTCTAATGAGCCTGCCATGCTCCTTCAGCATGCACAGCACCATCTTCTCAATCATGCCTTTCAAGAGATTAAGATTCAGTGATGCAATACAGCCCATGACACAAAGCCTCTTTTCAAACATAAAAGAGCCAATTGTTTTTACAACCTCCAAGCATGCATAATCTTTGCTTCACATGTCCATGCAATAAATGGCCTAAAAGTTTCATATCCTCCTTGCAATATGGAACTTGACCCTTGAAAATCCCTCATGACAATTCAACTAGAAGAACGGAAATCTTTTCCCAATACCCTAAGGATGCTGGCAAAATATTTGTACTATTTCCATGTATACACACTCCATTACACTGTCCTCCTTATGCATTACACAAACTAACAACATTTTTGAAGCTATGTATCCTCCTGTCTGCTCTGTCCATAAATTATGTCAGCTGCTGCCAGGCTCCTCACATTAAATTCTTTAGTCCCAACTCCCTCTGGCAGGAGCTACATTTCGGAGTATAGCTAAAATCTCTCTTGTTACACCAACAATCATTGCATGGACACAAGTGTCAAGACATGGGAGACGCAAAGAAACTGACCTTTATGAGTAGCAGGAAGCACTCAAAGGTTTCTGCTTCTTGCACTTTTACAGCATCAGGCTGGTAGCTGCTGAAGCATCAGGGCACAAGATTTAGCTGGGGCGTGAAGCATCTCCATGCACATGCCAGCCTTGCTGCAAAAATATTAATAGATTTAGAAAGGCATGTGAAGTGTGTTCAAGCTAGCAGATCAACAAGTGTCTTGACACTCTGGTCCAGTCACCTGAGATCCTTCCTTAGTTAGTGGGAAAACAGATACCTCTTCAATTGAATTCATAGAATAACAGAATGGTTTGGATTGGAAGGGACCTTAAAGTTCATCCAGTTCCAAAGTCCCCATCATGGGCTGGGACACCTTCCACTAGACGAGGTTGCTCAAAGCCCTGTCCAGCCTGGCCTTGAACACTGCCAGGAATGGGGCACCACAAATTCTCTTGACAAATTAACCCAACTGCCCAAGTGTTTTCAGTGCCTGTTGGAAGGCAGTGAATGATATCAGGAGTTCATGCCTCAAACCAGTGCCCTGGCAAGGACAAGCCAAGTCATCTCTTTCTCACACCCATGGTTCCTGCATATAGTTCCTCCTTTATCCCTGGTTCACCAAGTGCTGCAGACATTAATACCCAAAAGGCTGTGACAAAAGGGCCATTTATGTATGTGACTGTTTACAACCCATATGTAATTCTGCAGCAGTGGAAGGAAATCTTTATTTGGATGATCAGTCAAAAAAAACCCAAAAGCTCAGAGAATAGTAAGTATTATGTTAGAAGTATTGACTAGAATTAAAACTAAATACTGCTGAAATTGACTGTCACTTTCAGAGCAACACTTGTGATAAAAATCCCCCTGAAAAATTCTTGGCATTAGACTGGTTATATAGAACTACCCAACTAGCTCAAACCCCATGTCCTCTCACTGGTGGTGGCCAGCATCAGGTATTTCACTGTAGGACAAAAGACTGATTCTTCTCCATATGTTGGAGGTCTGCCTAAGTCATTGTCACACTTAAAACTTCATTTTCAAACATCTCTAGTAGAAGTGAGTAAAAATAACTTCTTTTCAACAAAAATGCAAACAGAAGTGTCAATCTTGTTATGCTTTTATAAGTGAGAAATAGAAAAAGTTGAAAAAAGAATGAGTGCAGAAAATTCTATTTCTTTCAATACATAAAAATCCTACATGAATGAAAAAGCAACATAGCTTTTTCTACATTTTTAATACAATTTTTTAAAAAAAAGCTAGTCCTAATATTTTACTTTCTTCATTATTTGCTATGACATTTGCCTAGTCAATAAATTTTTCTGCAAGATTTGATTTTCTTTAGGCAAGTGTTTCAGACCAGTGTGTATTGAGCAAGGAAAGCTATGCAACAGCCCCCAACCACTTCAACAGTGCTTACAGAGGTCATTTTAAGGCTGTCAATCTCTATTATTGAGCCATAAAATTCAAGTATTTCAGAAGACAAATTCATGTAAATATACAGATGTCTGACTGTTCTGTGGTATTTTGTCGATTCTTTTTATATTCCAGGAAATCAAAATCAGAAATTTACAAGATATGCATTGTTGAGGGCAAAAATTATTTGGAAGTTTGATGGGCAGCATAAAGATATCTCTTTTCCTGAAATTTCAATTTTGTTGATTCTACATAGAGAATCAAAACTAACCAAACATTCTGAATGCAGACATCAACGTGAAACAAGTCCCTGGCATTAGTAATATTGGTCTGGGGCATGGAAGTGGACTAGGTGATCTCTTTGAGCTCTCCTATCTTACATGGAATCAATGTCCTGTCCCTAGTGACAGCTCAAGTGATGCAGATGTTATAATGCTCGTCCCCACTCACCCCACAATCCCTGATTTGAGAGCACAAAATATTGCTCCCTGACCACCTCACTCGTTCTGAAGGTGTGCCTGAGTTGGCAGAGTGTTGCAGAGCTGACTGTCATCACATCAGGCATGCTGTGGGCTGAGCAGAAGTGAGGAACTGGCTCCACACCTTCTCTGACCTGTGCCAGCCCATCACACCAACCCCAGCCCAGTAGCTCCCATCCCCAGAAACAATTCACCTCATATAGACATATGCCTGCGAAAAAAGTTGCCAAGGTATGTGAAAAAAATTGCCAAGGTATGGAGAAAAATGCTGGAGCAGAGGCAAGAAACAGGAAGACAGTGCCAACTGCAACTGGAACCAGGAGAAGCAGCTGCTCATCCGGTGGTCCCTCAAATGTTAACAGAGTGGCATCTTCAGCCTGCTCTCTCATCTGCAGCCTGCATCCAGCCTGACCCGTTTGGAAGGATCCTTCCTTGTTCCAGTGTTTTTCTTCACTGTGCTGCTCTCCCTTTTCCTGCCCCATGCCTTCCTCTCCACCCATGCTCGCACCCTTACTCTTTCCCTCCATTACAAGCCAAGGGACAGAGAAAAATGCTTCTTGGGTTTTTTTTACATCACTCAGTTGTTTTAATATAAACCCATGGCTCCTCTAGTTAGTGAAAGCTAACATTTCAAACTGTAATATAATGTGCCATAAACAACATTCCATGCCATAAAATGTTGCAGAAAGATATACTTTTACTCCTTAAAGCAGTGGCTGGATTTTGCTGAACAGAATTTAATGGAGATTCAATCAGAACTGAGACCAAAAAAAGGAAAAAGATTCCAGTTTTACTGCAGAGTTCACTTGCATTTTTTCCCTGTCCCCAACAGTAAGAGGATTACCTTAAATCAAGAGCATCAGTGTCAATGAGAACCAGAAAACTCAATACATAGAAGGGCAAGATCAAAGCTTAGCACCTGGAGAATACCACATGCTCTGGATTAATAAAACAATACACTCTGTTACATAAATCTTGAGCAAGGTTATTCATGGACACACATACAAAAAAGAAATTACTGTAGGGTTCAGGTAACTGATATTTAATACCGGCTCTTTCTCTATCAGAGAATACCCTCTAACATTATAGGGATGTTGACACAGAACAGTGAGACATTACTCTGTTTTAAACAGTTTTAGTTTAAACTTGACATTACAGTTTTTGGACCTCAATACTGCACATCTGCAAGCCAGCGGAAATACCAAAATCTTGCATGCTTCTTTGATTGTTACATTTAAGGTATCATATATGCTACCAGCTCAGCTGCTGTAAGGCATTAAAGTCCATTACTTGAAGCTTGTAAAGTACTTTAGAAATACTATAGAGAAGGATTAGAGAAGATGAGTATTCCACATGGCTTCAGAAGGGAAGATAAACAGAGGGTAAATGCACTGTAGTTAAAGTGATATATTGACTACATGTGGGGAGTAATAGCATGAGATCCCCTCTGATGAAAATTTTGTTGAGTGGTTTTGAAACTATATGCTTTTATCAAGCCATTATATTTCTAAGAACAGCTCTGTTTACAGTGCCTTAGTCTACAAACTACTGACAGGCTGAAAACCAGCAAACCAGAGGAGTCTGAACTTGGAATACA
>JASSUY010023316.1:0-58765 GCA_032466535.1 Forpus xanthops
GGTCAGGTGTCCTGTCTCTGCTTCCTCCTGGCTTCCCCTCCTCCCTGGCAGAGCATGAGACTCAGAAAGTCCTTGTCCAGCCTAAACATTCTAAGCCTAACTATAAACACTGGTGTTATCAGCACTCTTCCCAAGCTGAAAATCCAAAACAGTGCTGCACCAGCTACTATGAAAAAGAGAAAAATGACTGCTGCTGCTGAACCCGTGGCACAAGGAAAGCTTTAATTTCAGCATTTCTACCCCATAACCTCTCACTTTGGCTGTCAGCAAGTTCAGTTCTTTGATGATTTAATAGAGTAAACCCATTGTCGTCTTTCAGATTTTATTAACTGCCCTTTGGAAGAAGTTTAAATGGCCCAAAGCTCCTGAAGAAATTAGATCTTGTTTTCTTTAAGGGAAATATACAAAAGGAGGGGGAGCAAAGTGAGGAACACAGCTCTCACCCCCTTCCTACCTTCACTGCTGGGGAGCAGGAACCCAGCATCATGGGCCTTTCAGTCACTCCAGGACCTGGCAAATTTAGAGTGTCTCAGGCTGTTCTAGGCACTGCTGATTGATACCTCCTTCATCTCCAGGCTGCCTGCAAGCTCTGCAGTTCTGAATGCCTAAAACTGGAGGCTCCTGTTGAGCACAGGGTAGAAGACACCAGATGAGGTGAGCCTGAACCCCACAGGTGACCAGCATGATGCAAGGCAGTCTCATCATGAGAGGAACTTGCCCCTGCAGTGGGAAACAGATTCAGAGCAGAGCTGCTCTTATCTCACCATGAACTAATACCAACACAACAAGTGGACCTAGCTTTATGTGAGCCTGTCTCCAGGCAGTTTAGATCCAACTTAATCAGGATTAGCTCTAGCATTTAGTAGTAAAGAGTTTACTACTTGTAGTTTATTGCTTCTGAGCACTTCCTTTGAGTATCCTTTCCTTAACATCTCATTTTGGGTTTATGAGGACAAGTAACATCATAGCAGCATCTAGAAGCATTAAAAAACTAAACTAAAAGAATAAGATTAGATGAGCACTACTACATCCCTTCCTGCTCCTACTTACTCCTCAAAGCCAGAGCAGTCTTTTGGCTTGTTTTTGAGCAGCACCAAGCACAAGGGGATGTCCAGTCCATGATGGTGGCAGCTGCACTGAGCTATGGGGTCTCTAATACGTGGTCACAGTAGAGATTAGTTTCCTTCTTTGCCTGACATTATAAAGCATTTCTATACATGTCGTTAAAATTAAGATTCCAAGCCAGTTTCTGGGATGTGACCTTTGAAATCCAACTGAGTGAATTACCACCAAGTTTGTTCAGCCTTCAAGCGGTGAGGCATTTCCAGCTACATTGCTCACAGCCCATGGAAGGGCAACCGGCAGTGAACAGGATTGCTGCTCTGCAGCAGAAAAGCAAAGTAGGGATGAAGACTAAAGATAAATCAGAAAACTCCTGGTTTGGTTTATTAGAGGGATTAAAGACAAAGATTCCAGAGATTAGCAAAGCAAGTGCAGGGGTTAAATGTCTGCACCAACACAGCACCTGAAGTAAGAAGCCGACATGGGTTGAAGCAGCTCTACTGAAGCAGCAGCTCAAGTCTCCAGCCACCTTCTTCCCTCTGCCATGCTCAGGCTGATGCTCTGGGGGCTGAGCAGCAGCAGAGATTGAGAGGATGGGGAACCAATGTGAGCTTTGACCCTCTTCCACTGAATCCGACAGCAAATGCTGACTGAATTTGTGTTGACCTGGTGCTTGAGATGAAGGCTGACCCGGGCCCAGGTTCTGACAACGGTTCAGGGGCTCAGTCTAAGTGAAAACTGTTTTGTCATGATTCCCATCATTTACAGTATTTGCTGGTGAAGTGCTGAGCTCCTGTTGGACTCCCCCCTCAGCACAGCTTGGCCATGCAGGACTGAGCCCTGGCTTTCTCAGCTAGCTCCAGAGCTGGGATATGCAACTCCTTTCTGCTAGGCTCTGATCCCATAGTGATGCACAAGCACAATGGAAGACCGTGCACTTATCCAGGGTGGGAAGAATGAGGAAAAGGCAAAACTGACTCAGGACTTGAAAGGTACAACCCCACCATAAGAATCCCTTCTTTGCATTATAGCCCCAAATGTAGAAATCACAGCTTCATTAGCTGATTAAATATTGGAGCCAAAGGACTCTTCAGAGAATTGATGTTAACAAGTGAAACAAAATGCAGCTAAAGCTAAAAAGATGCTAATGGTCTTCAGAGACTGCTTTTTGACAGAAAATATTAGGTGAAGGAGTGGAAGAGGAGACAATTGTTCTCCAAATGAATTCTGTATGAGCATTTTCTGCTCAAGAAGAAAGAAGGTGCAGAAAGACTGAGTTCTGTTCACACAGAAATCTCATACTGCATCACATTTACTAATAATGCAGAATTTACACCCCCTACATCCCACCCCAGCCTCAAACCATCCTCCTACCTTGAAAATGCTGCTACATTATCTGCTAATGTTTCTTGGTCGTCTGCTCCAGAGCGGTAATAATCATACACTGATTTGGGAAGGAATTTTGCAGCGTACTCCTCAAAGTCAGCAATGCAAACGAGCTTTCCAGACATGTCAGCAGATCTCCCAGGGTTAGCTCAGTCCTACTTCCCTCCATTTAAAGCCGTGAATTTTTGTCTGTAAATCATTAATAAAGGGAGCTCATCAGGATTCAACTTACCCCCAAAAAATGCATCAACTTCTTGTGTCATATTGGACTTCAGCACCACGTTTTAATTCAGGCTGTCAAGGACAACCTAGAACATAATGCAATAAAACATGGCAAAAAGAAGATTAACCAGCAAGGAAATGAATATAGGTGCGGCATGCAGGGCTTGAACCTGCAGTAAGAGGAATACACGTGTATGCTTTTATCATTCAAAATACAGAGGAGACTGAAACAAGAAAGATACTGTTTATGTCCCAAAAGCAGAACCTTGATTTGGATGGTTTCTAAATATAGGTCCCAGCCTGGACATTTAGGACAACACCTAACATTAAAACCCTGGATACTGAGTGAAGTGGCAGGGCCCAGAGTGCTCAGGCACCTAACACATCCTCAGGTAAATGGCTCCTGATTTTAAGGTAGTGCCACCTCCACAACCCACAGCACTCTAGTTGTTCTTCAAATGTTATGAAATCAGATGCATCCACCAGCTGGAAATAGAACTGCCTTATCGAAGAGATGCCATTCAAAGTGCAACAGACTCAGTTAAGATCTCTCAATTGAATCTTGACTTAAAACCCTACAAATATACATCCTTTGCAACACGTATATAGTATTTGTTTATCAGGAAACACAAGTATATCATGTGTATGTAATTCATCTTTCTGGCCTTGCACGTTTCAATTATTAATAAAGCCATTTATTAAAACCAGATTTTCAGAAGGGAGACATCGATACCTCAATAGGAAACAAACCCCCAGAGTACAGTGTAAGACATGGCAGACTGCAGCATGCACAGCAGCAAAGCCGCAGGCCCTGTCATGGTTTGAGCCTGCATTTTGCTCACTGTTCAGTACCTGTGGTGCACCAAGGCCAAGAGACACGCTGCAATACAGGTATAGTCATGCCTCACTCGCTCCAGTAACTTGGGGCTTTAAGGGACTCGATGTTTTCATTCTTCATCAAGGCTGAAGGACTGAGATAACATCATGTTAAATATAAATGCACCTCTGAAACCCACAGCCGTGTTCTTGCTGTTTATAAATAACTGGGAACACAATATTCTGCAAAGAGCCAGAAAAATGCTTACAATTCAAAGGAGATTGGCAACTATCTTTGGAGGAATCTCTCAGGGGCTGAGGCAGGAAGGATGGTGTCAGCTGTAAGCTCAGTCCCAGGAATGATTTGAAGGGAACAAGGGCACTAAGAGATCACAGACTGGTTGGGGTTGGAAAGGACCTTAAAGCTCATCCAGTTCCAACCCCGTCACAGGCAGGGACACCTTCCACTAGAGCAGGTTGCTCCAAGCCATGTCCAACCTGGCCTTGAGGACTGCCAGGGATGGAAGCATTCAAGGCCACCTATTTCTGTATTTTATATTATGTATTTATTGTATATAAATATTCTATGTTTATTTAATATCTTATTTTCCTTACAGATTTGCAGCTCTTTCCCTAACTGCTTTCCCAGGTGTGGCCATCTCAGTATAGCTGCACAGGGGGTGTAGGGGATCATTGTCCAGAATATTCATGGGAAGAATTAGTAAAAATTAAAATGAATATACACACAGTTACACCAAGAGGCATTTATCACACATCAGTGTCAGATACAATTTAAACCCAGACCGGTTTAACATTGACGTTTCTCTGTGCTCACAGCACAAAACTGGGGACACGTCTGCTTTCATTTATTTAATGCTTGCATTGCCTGTGCTAAAAGCAGGTATTTATCCTAGAGCATGAGACCAAGTGTTGCCCGGGAGCTGAACATTAATACGTGAAGCTGAATTCAGCCTTAATGAATTCAAAAGCTTTTAATGTTGGAAAGCTGCACAAAAATTGCTGAAGGGAATGCTACTGTTTTACCAATGGTCTCCTCCTGCTTTTATAATAATAGACTAGTTAGGATTGGAAAGGACCTTAAGATCATAGAGTTCCAACCACCCTGCCATGGGGGTTGGAACTAGGTGATCTTAAGGTCCTTTCCAACCCTAACTAGTCTATGATTCTATGACACCTCCCACTAAACCATGTCACCCAAGGCTATGTCCAACCCGGCCTTGAACACCGCCAGCGATGGAACATTCACCACTTCCCTGGGAAACCCATTCCAATGCCTCACCACCCTTACAGGAAAGAATTTCTTTCTCAGATCCAATCTAAACTTCCCCTGTTTAAGTTTGAACCCGTTACCCTTTGTCTTATCACTACAGTCCCTCATGAAGAGTCTCTCCCCAGCATCCCTATAGCCCCCTTCAGATAATGGCTATGTTCACCTAAAAAAGAGTTTAGCCCTGCATATCATTTCCCACCCTGATCTTTCTCTCCATTTACATGTTCATTTGCCAAATTCACATGGTATCAGTGATTTACTTTGCTGGTTGATACTTGCCACGTAATTAAACATTCCTCTTCCCTCCCCTAGCACAGAGCTGCTCACGTCCCCCTTTGCAGACTCCTCCAGATGTGTCAAGCACACACTAAAACCCAGCCAGTGTCAGTAACTTCTTGCTGCAGCCAGGACAATGTGCTCTGGGAAGATGCACAGACATCAGGACTCCACCAATAGCTGGACACTCTTCCACTCCAGCAGGAATCCCTTTCTTCCCACCACTGGCCGGTTTAGGAGCTGGCGTGCGGTGGAAAGTACCGACATCAAGCAAAACTAAATGGAAGAAGTTTAATCTGCTGCTGAACTGAGGACTGCTTGGTCCCTTATGGGTGTCATCCCTGGTAGAGTGCAGCCGATGTCTCCCCAGCACATCTGACACCAACAAAGACCGGCTCTGACACCGCTTCCCTCCAGGTAATTGGCTCCTCATTTTAATGAATCTCTGGATGAGCTGTTTCCTCTGTCCGCTTAATGAGACATCAGCTGTCTGAACTTTAACCTTGAAGAGAAAGAACAGCATCTGACTTAACAGCAAAGAGCTTGCCCAGGCAGCCAGCCACGACAGACCTCTCTGATTAAAGTCAATAGGCGATTCAATTGAAAGATTCAGATGTGATTAGGGCACAGGAAAAAATAACCCAAACCAAACCCAACAGTCAGGGTAGCATTAATATCCTCTCCCGTATCTACTGCTTCTCACTTGTTCCTTTGGCAGGTCAGCAGAGAATTACTAAGAGGACGGTGTAATAGAACTGGAGCTCGGTTGAACCAGGCTCTGCAAAGGAAACTTTAGTTCATGTTGAACTTTAATTCAAAATGGGTATTGCAAATTGCAGAGGCAAAAATCACAGAGGGCTATTAAATAGATATAACTTCTGACTTAAAAGCACTCCAATCAAAAGCCACGAGCATTGTAACAAATACAATGTGCTTCTCTTTACATGTTATTCACTAGGGAGGGAGATCACTGCACAGCATTTCGGACCAAATCACTGTGTTGCTTTAGGATCAGATAGATCATTGATGGTGTCCTGCCACTGTCCAAAACCCTCCCCAGGTGAAGGATGAGCCAGCAGGAATTTTCTCACTTCAGTTACCTGCAGTAAAGATTAACTGGAAAAGTTAACTGCAGTACAAGATTAGAACATTTCAATGGCCCAGTGCTTACCTATTTCTCAAGACTCTTCTGCAAAGCTGTTTTGTCAAATAACTTCCATAAGTAAATGGTTACTTTGACTTCCAAATTCCCCATGAACATTTGTAAACTTCCTGAAGACTGAAGATACCTGTTTACAGATTGTGAGGCATTTTCACCCGGTATCTGCCATCGGTCAGAGCTGAACCCATCTCCTTTGGCTCCTCCAGGTCAGTACGGAAAGGCAACAAATATTCTTCTGGCTTTTCTTCCAGTACTTCAGCATGGGATGGAGTCAAAGCTGATGGACCTGTTGTAGGGATGAGGACAGTTTCTCGGCCACTCAGCACAGTGAGCAGGAGGCCCTAATGACACACTGAGGAAGTTCAGAAGTCAGAGGTGGATGGAGGCTGGAGCACCAAGCAGAGGACCAGTTCTGCTGGAGGTGGGGGGAGTTAAACGTCTGAGTACAATGAAAACAATCCAGGGGAGATCTACAAAGAGGTTCTCAGCATCCCAAATACACTGCAATAATCAGACACAAAAAGTGCCCTTACCAAGCACGATCATTTCATGTCCTTGATGTGGGACTGATGGTCACTTTGAATGACCACTGTTGTTTCTGCATCTGCAAGCACATGAGCAACCAGCCCAGCCTGTGCAGAGACCATTAGTGCTGCCTGTGTTCAGCGCTTGCACCCCACTGGAATTCAGATTAACACATAAAAGTCTAAAGTCCTGACAGGCTCTGGGAGATTCTAATGAGCCAGGAAAAATGGCTTTTCTATATTAAACTGGAAATTGAAATGAAAATATTGATTACTAAATCCCCATTTGTTCCCTGTGTGTTTAAATACAAAGCTTTCCTTTCTGCTCAGGGAAGATGAAATGAAAGTAAAGCACAGGGAGTTTTTAAAGGGTTTTTCTAGTGGGAAACAAATGGAGATGCTTAGTTAAAAGAAGCAGTCACCACAGCCTTCATTAAAGTAAAACACACCACTTGTTATTCCCTGCAGGGAAAGGAATGAAAGTTATCAGCAGACTTGGTTCCCTGGCAAGAGAGCTTACAAAGGAACAACTACTGGTGTGGGATGGGTTCAGAGTGTAAGGATAAGAACTGGAGAAAAGGCAGGTGCATCCAGGGAAGAGCTTCAAAAGCATCCCAAGGGACATGGCACTGCTTCCTCCCGGGCACCCTTCGCAGCCCAGGTGTTCTCTGTGTGCATTCACAGAGAAGGGAAAAGGAGGGAATCCAATTCTTTCCCACTACCATACTGCAGCCAAAAGGCTTGCTGAAAAGCCGCAGTTTCTCATATGCAATGTGTGGTCAGCTCCTAGGAGGAGGCACAGCAGGGGTTGGTTTTCCATTGCCAGAGCTGGGAGTTACCACTGTCTGTAGTATTGCACCTGCCTATATCCCAGGGGAAAGCTTCATATTCTCACATCCTGAGACAGATCAAGCAGCAGACAATTAAACAGTAAAACAAGGGTTCCGTTTGCTACCATTCCCCCTTCAATTTTACATCAGGAAATCAATGAAATGGAAAAGAGGAAAACTAAAGCGAATGGCAAATCACCCAACCCATGCAGCGGTTCTGCTCACAGCCATTCAGGATAGTCACATGAATACTCATCTGTGAACTTGATCTAATAGTTGTTTACATCACCCAAATACTTGCCCTGGTGGTTCCTGGTAGTTACTTCCTCCTCCTAAATCTCATTTCTTTAGCAATGAGTGCTCACTGTGAACTACAACCAATGTGCCATTTAAATCTTTACGTTCCTTTTTGGGCTCATCATGCGGAGGAATGTCCTGCTGCCCTCCAAATCCATGAGAGAGTTAGCACACGATTTGCAGTTAATGGATTCCTCCGAAGGAAACCCCAACAAAACTAACACAGTTGTGAAGCCCTCAAGGGTTCAGAGTTACGGTACTCTGCACAGCAGCCTGCACTTGAGCCCCAGCTGCATTTTACACCTTCAAGAACACACAGTTTAGCCTAGAGAAACGTTCCATCCAGACATGCTTCTTCCAAGCATTTTTTCCCCACTCATGTAAGAAGGAAGCAATTGATTAATGTACAAGTTTGGTTTAGAGTATAAGAAATCTTTGCAAGTCACAATATCTTATTAATGTCAAGAACAGTATTAAAAAGGAACCACTTTTGTTACTACACAGATAAGCCATCTACACACTGAGAAAATGAAAACAAGAAGATCATCATAAATACAAAATTTATGCAGAACTTCAGTAAAAATACTCATAAATTTGCAACACCTTTTTATATAAAAGACAATCCCATATAACATTTCAATGAAGAAACACACGTAACAAGTGTTGCCCAGCATGGCTGCAGCATATACAGAGTATTCCAAGACACACATACAAGTTTCACACAGATCTCAAGGACAAGCGTTTTGTATTTCTTTACAAAGTAACCCACTGGATTTTCAGAATGACTTGCTCTTAAGAGTTCACAATGAGCTCCATCAGGGACTGGGTTTCAGAATGTCATGCATCCCATTTGAAATTTAAATTGGCTCTCAAACAAACCCCTCAAGTCATTTTTGCCATACAGCTCTGGTTTACAAGCCTTACAGCCCTTTTGAACAGTGTTAGCAGCAGCTTCTCCAAGGACATTTTGTCTACACTGAGGCTGCAAGAACAAGTTAAAATTAATCATAAGAGAACAGAGATAACAGAAAGATCGCACAAAAGGTTGATACTGACTTTTTTTGTTGGAAACACACCAAATTTAATACTATTGTAATAGTCTAAGTAGTACTATAGTTGCATGATTCAGGCAGAATGTGTTTTAGTGGGAAAGAAACCTGGTTCTGGAAAGTACATTAATATTACACTTTTACTGCATAGCTAATGGTCTTCCTATTAAACACAAATAGAGCCTTTATAGTGGTTTTTGCGTGTTTGCCAGATAAGCATTAACCAAAGTTGAGAATCTCCAGTATCACGCTGCAATATTTTTCCTACAAATGTGAAAACTACATTGGAGATATCAATGCAATCACAGCACCTGTTTGTCTGAGTCTTCGTCACAATTTAGTGATCTTTCTGATACTTCAATACATGTCAAATATAGTCAAGTCTGAATTAGCAGCAACACTGCCTACTTTATTAGTGAAAACGCAGGAGTAATGACATGTATACTATGTTCAAGAATCATAGAGTGGTTTGGGTTGGAAAGTGTCTTAAGATCATATGGTTCCAACCCCCTGCCATGGGCAGGGTTGCTTCACACTAAACCACAACTCATTTCCAGACTCATGAGAGATAAACTGCTGTCACTACTTAATCCCTACTCATCAGACAGTGCTCTTACAGTTAGGTCTATTCAACAGAAAACACTGAGTATCCTCATTTTAAACTATCCAATCTTAACAGTGACATGTAAGACCAGACCAAAGTTGCTGTTACCCTCTATCTGTGCTGAATACAGTCCCACAGTTTTTCAGCATCTGGTAGTTTTGGGAATATACATACTCTTATCTTATGCAAGTACATGTAACTGAAAGTACACAACTCCTGCTTCTCTCATGGAATATGGTTAAAGTTCTGCTTTTTTCGTAGGCTTTTAAGAGCTCCTGATGAACACATAATGAACAAAGCAAATATAGAATGGGAACAACAGATCTGTTTTAGGTGCACAGTTCCCTCTGGACTGCCGTAGCCACAGTCTCCTTCATTTTTGCAAATGAAAGCTTCGTTTGAGTTTACCTTTGAGGGTTTTTTTTTTAGTTTGGTTTTATTTTTACTTTTTAAAGAAAAAAGCTGCTATGTACCCTCAACTGCTACTGAGTTCTGCTGCCTGCAAGCTTCTACAATTGCCCAGTTACATGGAACAACTCCCAAGTAACACACCAACTGCTCTCACTATAGTACAATGTATATATATATTATCAACTGTATGTTGTCACACACGTGAAAGTGTATTTACATGTGTCCACTGTCTGAAATACAAGCTCCAGATTGAGAACATTCTTTTTGACAATTCATATTCAATATATGAAGTGTAATTTTGTTCTTTGTACAGACAAATGCAAAGTTTCTACCATGTATTTCCAAGACATAGCGTGCATCAAAACATGGACAAGAAAAGCTGACTTTTCTTAGGAAGTATACTCTTTATGGGCACTGAAAAAAAAACAACAAAACTTCAAACACAAATTGGCCTTATTAATTTCAGTCTCAAAAGAAACCAGCATTTCACACTTGCAACTTGCCTCTTTTAATGAGAGACAATCTCACCTGTGATTACTCTTGCAGAGCAAGATGAAATTCATGCATGTTAGTGAGGTTTACGCAATAGACTATAAAAATTAATCAAGATAAGACACATCTTAAGCACAGTCACACATCAAGAAAACAGAAACGTATAGGATCTCACTGTAGGTATTCCTTACAGGAAAACAAAGCCTTATATATTAATCAAGTCAAATGAGGGAAATACAGATAGCTTTAATGACTTAGGTTTTCTAACTACACCTAGTGCTGTCTACCTGCAAGCTGTTTTCACTTTAACAGTGCAACAGCCATATGTTTATCTTGATATAAGAAGAAAAAGCATCTCCTCACTACCCTCTTTTCCTAACGTGCTAATTGCAGTGGAAAAAGTAGAAAAGCAATCAAAGGTTAAAACCTTAAGTGCCTCTTCAGTTACTATTACTAAAGCAGTCAGCTTGAGTTCTGCTCAGAGTATTCTGAGTGGGAAATGGCAGAACTACACCACATATGACAACCTTGTACTAGCAAGAAATACACAATGCAAAGCGAATACTTCTTGCTACAACCTCCTGAAGGGGAAAAAGGAAGGAAAAAAAACAAACCATGCTTTGGCAAAAATCCCTCCTGACCAAAATAATCTCCTTTAAGCCTTTTAAAAAGTTCAGTCATATTTTAAACATTTAGCTGCCATTCTTTCTGAGCCTGAGGTTTTCGATTACTTAAACTCCTTAGGTCAAAAGACTCAGCTGACAAGCTTGAGTTGTGCAGCATGCCTCTGAATTACCAACAACTGGAAAACCTGGGGGCATATTGCGTGATAAACTTCCAAAACAAATATTAATAAAAACGAAAGAGAAAGGTGCTTCAGTTGAAAGTGATAAAATTAAACCCCACTGTACACAACATCTAATAGAAGACTAGTAAGGTGCCTTCTTTCATTACTGTATCACTTATCTAGCGCTTCTGTGGCATTTGGAAACAATAAACATTCAGACAGGAAAGTAACAGTCCAACAAGCTATTGTAAGGACTCAGAAGTCCTGATCTTGCTTAGGTCAATACTTAACATGAACGCAAGCACAGGTGACCATTTTACAGCTGGTGAACTGAGACTTAAGTCCCTTTTCTCTTAGAAGACTTCAAACAGATATGATACACTTATTTTGATTGTCATGGCTAAAGGTATACAGCACACAGCATCTGTACTTATAAAACAAAGTAAGCAAGTATTAGCTTTAAAAAAACAAACTCCAAAGAACAAAATTAACCCACAGAGGTTTTGCGTAAACACCGGTGACAAATCAAGTGTAAGCTTCAGACCCAGGGTCTGATACGTCTTTGGTCCAAGTGTACAAAATACACCACTGAAAAATCCCTATAGTCCATTATCAGCCACCTGACTCTTACGCTGTCTTACTGAGCTTTCAGTCTCTGAAGCAGCTAAAGGCTGTTCACTTATGTCTTCTATTTCTTCTTCCCCCGATTCTTTTCCAAGTGCTAAATCTTCCTGTGAGTCATCAGCACTTGAATTTGCTACATCTTCTTCATCTGAGGCATCTTTTACGTCTGCATTCCCTTCTGCATCATCTGCGGAAAGCTCTGCAGCCTCCTCCTGTTCTTCTAACGCAGCATTCTCTACATTATCCTTTGTAATTGCTTCTTCTAAACAAAAGAGTTTCAAATAGTGAAGTTAGAATGAATCTCACAACAATGTCTATCAGAGTTACAGTACCACATATGTATTCTCAATATTCATGAACTTTTATTACTGCAAACTTGCACAGGACTACATTCTCCTTATCTTTTAATTATTTCAAATACATTATCAGTAGTATTTCTCCACCATTTTCATTTGTTTTTCTTGCATATTGGGCAAAGATAGTGTTCATTTTGTTTCATCAAGTTACAAACTAAAGACAGCAATTTTACTTGACTCCCTGAAGAGGTATAATTATCAAACAAATCAAACACCTAGGTAATCCAAGTGAACAGCATACTGCTCAAGTATGCATAGGTGGGCTCTTCTTTTGATACTGAGGAACATTTAAGATTTTGAAGATGGTGGGTTTACCCTTAAGAATTCTAGATTTGGTTAAAGTCTCATTGTCAAGTGTCATAGATGCATCTTCGTCTTCACAGCAAATACACACAGATGTGCACAACCACGAAACAGATTTAAGTACAGTTAACTTTTGACTTCACTTAACCCAAACGTACCAAAATGTGTGTTGGAACTTAACGTGCATTTGGTGCTGACAAGAGCGTATTCTGCGTCCAAGGTTTTGCCTTCCATGTTCATAGGGAGCAGAATAATATTCAAAAGCCCTCTCACCAAGGATTGGGAAGATGTGAGTGTTGTTCTTTTAAGATGCAACACCTTCCCCTGTCTGCACATGTGCAGTCTCTGGATTCACTTGATTCCCTCCACCTCCTCCCTTCCCCAACAACAAATAATGAAGACAATTTAACAAGTTCAGAATCTTGCATCTCCTAATATAAAGTGTTCCTTTTATTAGGATGTGGAAGTGTCCCACCAAGCAAATTCCTTTTGATATTTAAGCAACAGGTCTAGTGAATTTGCACCTGCATAAAACACACAAACCAGTATCTCCAACACTAGAAGCTAGAGCAAATTACTGTTGGGTTTTGGGGTTTCTTTTCTTTCTGCTTTGCTACCTTCCAGGTAGATAATTTGATATCAATATTTTAGAGCCCAACATATTAACCTTCATCAGTGACTAAAATGAATCTCAGGATTACGGGTTCACATCTAAGTTCTTGACAGTGTATTGCCCTCCCTCCTACAAGTTTACATCTAAACCTACAGCACCTCACCCACTTAAGAGTTCTTACCAGATGTTTCAGTGCTGTATCTTGATTTGGATGGGCAAAGGCAGTCTGAAATCAAAACCAGCATCTGCATAAAAAGGAAAGACATTTATTAGCAGATCATCCCAACAGTTCCTGCACTCTAAAGTATTTTCTTGTTCATCCTTTTAAAATAGACATACAATAAGATATAGAAAATTATATTCTCTTCCTCAGAGATAAGACCTAAATAAAAACACTGGAAGTAAGCGTTCTCTCAGTGTACACCAACCAACATTCTGTTTTCTACTACAAAGTTTCTGCCTCCTACTTCCCTAAATTTATTCAGTATTGGAAGTGCTGGCATCTTAAGAGAAGCCCAGAACACAGCTGAGGATTTTTATTTCTTGAAAACTTAAGAAACAATCTTGATCAAGATTTTATGTATTTCAGGGTGTTATTCCATCCCTACCCCAGCTCTCCAACACAAGATGTGCACTTCCACCTTTTGTGCTTGTTATTTAAAGCAGAACTTCAAAAGCACAGAAGGTATTTGTCTCACTGTGACATGCTAAGAATAATGGAAAGGGAAGAACGAGACAGGGGAGACCATGTTAAAGAAATATACTTCAATCACTGAAAAGCTTTTAAGAAAACGCTGAATTACTTTTTTTCAGCTTTTTGGTTTTTGTTTTCTTTTTTTTTTTATTTATATTTTTAAGTGAAGGAGGAATAAGGAAAGTTTGTCTTAAATCTTCATATTCATTTGCTCCTTGTTACACCAACTTGGTTTGCACTCATTTGGTGCTATAAGTTTAAATAAAGAAAAATGCAGCCGTTTCAAAGGGATAATCAAAGACTTTTGCTCAAATAGAACAATTCTGTACGTGTATGTATAAAAAGGTGTACAAACACACACACAGCTTTGAAAATCAAAACCCTATACTACCAAGAAACACACTCATGATTTTCCTTTATATTACTAATATTTGGCCTGAAGGGCAGAGATTCAAGTGCCAGAAATAACTTTTACACCTCTCATATGAATTTAGCAGCTAGTTAAGCCAGTCAGTTAAATGAGTTATCAGCATAACTGTTTTAAACCACCTTTGGAGTTGCAGAACATGTTCGTGGACCAAACAATTAGTCTGAAAGAATCATGGAATGGTTTGGGGTTGGAAAGGACTTTAAGACCATCCAGTTCCAACTACCCTCAGCCATGGGCAGGGACACCTCACCCTAGACCATGTCACCTAAGGCTCTGTCCAACCTGGCCTTGAATATTGCCAGGGATAGAGCATTCACCACTTCTTTGGGAAACCTGTACAAGGGCCTTACCACTCTCACTATAAAGAACTTCTTCCTTATATCTAACCTGAAAATGTTTATTCCCATCTATATCTCCTTTTCCAGCTCAGTTTCTCATTTAATATTGATATTTGAGAGGTCACAGAGCCATGCCTTTCAAATATTCAAAGAGCAAATAATCCCAGCTCCACAGGTAAAGCAACCCTGGACTGTTCCCACTGATGAAACAACAGAGGGCTCAGATATGGTCCTTAATATTTGCATATCTAGCTAATAGGTTAGTCTGAAAAACCTTCCTGATGTTTTAGAGGTTGATGTATGAATGCACCACTTATAGTGCAAGAGAAGTCAGATTTTTCAATTAGTAATGAGAAGTCAAACCATGGGGAAGATAAGAAGTGATGTCAGATTTCATTAAAACCAAGCTGTAACCACAAAACTATGCCCAGAAATAGAGTAAATCACTTAAACCCAAATGTTCAAAGCCTTTAAAAACGTATTTCCATCCTTTTGATTAGAACTGCAGCAGCACACTTACATTGGTAACTCCTACAGACATAATCCCACTCCAGCTAATAAAAATCTCTCCATCAAGCCAGTGTTCTTAGAAAGTAAAAGTCTTAACACAATTCTTATCACATGCATTCAATCTTTAAGTACACATTCTTAGATACAAGAGGCTGATATACTCACTTATTTAGTGGATGGACTAAAGAAATCTAAATTGAAGTATGGATATCGTAAAGAGGTGAACTTATTTGAGTGAAACAGTCTCAATCTTTACCAGACATAGGCTACAGCACTGGATTAAAAAGAAAGTCATATGTTTTCTTACCAAACCAAGGAACAGGCCAATCAATAAAGTCATCAAGATGAAGACTGCATATGACATCCAAACATGCATTCCAAGAGTGCCAGTGAAGTAGCTATGAATTTGCTGGAAGTGAGAAAAAGAAACTTAATAACTTCATACCTAAAACTACTTGTGATTTATACTGCTGCCACCATTACATAAATTGATTTCTAAGACCTTTCATTTAAGAGTATTTACACTCTTTTCTCTCAAGCCCTGGTCACCCTGAAATGTCATACTATAAAACTTCTGATATCATTAAAGCTTGTTTTTCTTTATGGAGTTGTTCACATTAAAAGGGCTTTTAAGCAAAAGATGAAAAAGTCGTTCTTCCTACAACACTCGGCATTCAAGATGCCATATGTCATCTTACTATGGATAAATGTATGAGGAAGCCTCACAGCACACAGGAAAATATCACAACGTTCTTTACCCTTATATTCTGTAAAAAAGTGCCAACTGTCAAAGACAGAATATCTGATGGTGAGCCCACAGAATGAACCTGTGCATTTGTTCTTATGGCCTGTGTTGCAGGAATGAGACCCCACAGTAAGCACCCATGATAACTACAATCAGCACTATAAAAGTCTAAGAAGCTGATTATTTAAGAAAGGTAACCTACAACTTAAACATTTCAAAACCAAAAAAGCCACTGAATCAGATTTAAATCAAGTGTCCTTTCATATTCACTTGACAAACACACCACCAAGTGAAAAAAAAATTAACCTCATGCAGAGCTTCATCCCCATAATTACACCTGACACTTAAAAGTTGCACAAGATCAAAACACAATCCTTCAATTTGGGAATTCACTCATTAACTAAAATTAAGCCATTTATTTCTTACGTAATCTCTTCAGCTCTTAAAAGGAGCCACTCTAAGCAGACACAGATTTCACTTATAAATTTAAAGAGGATAACCTGAATACAATATCAATATTTTAATTTGAAGTCTGTTATTCAAACCTACAAATCCAACTGACTGAACAGCACATTGAGTCAGACAGACTGGTAGGAAGTAAACAATGACATTATCTTCCAAGAGCATCTCCATTAGAAAACAAACCACTATCAACATTTTCTGAAGGTCAAATAAAAGGCCCTGGAATTTCAACCACTTTCCAACATTTATGAAAGCATATGCAGGAACAGCACAGCATAGGGTGAGGAGATGTATAGCTGTAATATTCATCAAAGCAGAAAGCAAATTAGAGCACGTTTCTTCCCAGAGCACTGAACCTTTCAGGAAGGAAACCAGACAGAAACAACATCATTACACAGCAACCACGGCAGAGAAATGCCATAAGGCTACAAAAAAGTTTACATTATCCAGTGAAAGAAAGAATCAAAGACAGCTTGTACAGGAAACCTAACAACTGAAAGTTTTGTTTGACTCTGGGTAAAATACTCACTGGAAGCAATACAAATTCTGTTCAAACTCTACTATATTAATTTCTTGCAGCATGTTACAATACTAAGACATTTTACTGCAGTCAAATAAAGTCTCTCAACATCGGTTAGATTTTGAGAATGAACAGTACCAAACCTGGAAGGGTCTGAGAAGTCTCAATATTTGCATGCTACAGGAAAACCTTTAATAGCTCCCAAATTAAAGTATCTTGAAGCATGTTTAAGTTCCCAATATCCTTCAATGTATGTTAAAGAGTTTCTCCTTTACTGGTGATCATTACTGTCCAAATTTGTGGTGTTCCTATGCCCGTGGCATAAAGTTTGAAATCCAGATGCAGAAATTCTTGCTAAAATAATAAAACCATTACCCTCTCTTCTCGTGTACAATACACTAGATGCAAACAACCTGCAGAAGAAGAGCATGACTTACAACTTTGAAAACTAACCTGGATATAATCTTTAGGAATAGTATTAAGTGAAAGAACCTGGTAGATACTAAAATTATTCCTGTTGTTTACAGATATTTTTTGCAGCAGCTCTTAAAAAACTACTTTATCCTCTCAGCACACTTTGAGAGGACTTTTAACTACACCAAGATAAGAACAGTAAGTATTATCAGCATTAATAACCTTTATAATCAAACTGCTATTTTTGGCTTAGTCTATTAATACTGCAGAATTCTAGAGCAAAGATATGACACAGCAAACGTACAGTCAACGTAAGGAAAATTTAAATCTCATAAAAGAATAATAAAAATATTCAGTTAGGTTTTGACTTCAAAGCAATTATTTTAAGAGCGCATGGAAAACACTACCACATAGTTACTTACCCTGATATACTCGGAGAGGTGAAATAATCCTGCCATGCCATGCATACTAGAAAACAAAGAAATAGAAGGAAGAGCTTCTAAGAGACACAGGAATTGAGATACACAACAAAATGCAGAGACCACAAAAAGATTCTACAGACTTTCAATGCCTTTTAGGCCTCAGTAATGGTCAGATGAAGGCTACTGCAAATAGATGCATTTTCTCTGCATTATGTTCATTTAAGCCAGCTCACTGCAAAACATTGCAGCAAGGACTTGAAGGATAACATTTCAGCATAATCAAGAAATAGCACTTCCAAAGCTTAACCCTGTGCAGCCATAACTGCCTCTTCCCCATCTCACAGCAGCACGTAGCCCTGTAGCTCCTCTCCCCATTACTAAATATCCTGCAGCTCTTCCTCATTCTCAGATGAAAAATAAGGGCACTCACTGGATCTTTGACAGGGGCTCACACATAACAGCTTTAACCCGAATGAAATTCAGGCCACTCACATCTTTGGTTCATCCTTTATCTCATGCAGGCATTCTATGCTATTTCAAAGCAAATCCAATGCTCTGAACACGAATTCTGATACACTGCGTAAACACTACAATGTTTCTTATTTCAAAGGAGGACACAGGATTTCCTTGTACACAAATAAACAAAAAAATCCTTCAAGCTAAAGGCTGCCTCCCCCAAAGTAGCCACAAGTCCTGAAGTAATAATCTACATAAACATACACTTAATTGCAGTACTCAGCAGATATCAAAACTCACACTTACATAATGCTCAGGGGCTGAACTTTTTTCCTATACATATCTCCAAAGATGATATAAATAAGCCTTAGCAGGCATGAACAAAAGCAAATGCAGAAAATAAACTGCTTTTAAAAGAAGGTGGGAAACTGAAAAGCAAGCTGTCAATACAGATTGCTTTTGCAAAACCTACATGTCTAAGGAATAAAGACCTTTTGTCTATAAGCTGTCAACATAGCACCCTGAATGAATAATGAGCTATAAAACATGTTCCTTGTTAATAAAAACAAAGTGTTACATTATAGAAGATGGAGACTTCCATCCTGCCACAGGCTCCACAGCTTCCCATTTTTTCTCTAAAATATAACCTTGTAGATCTTCCAATGTCCGTGAGCCTCGGTATCTGCGAAACACTCCATCATTGGCACTGAAGAACCAGAAAGAGGCGTTAAGAGACATATCGCTTAAACTGTATCCACGGAGAAAAAAAAAACCAAAACCAAACCACCCCCAAATCCCCAAGTACATTCTCTATAGATTTGACTTGCTCAAAGTTGAACACCCAAGCATTTTCAGTATGCTCTGAAACTGAAATCCATGCTGGAAGGTCTCATTTTCTAAGCAGCATGAGCTTTTTGCCATTTATTAAAACTGCTCTTTTTCTTGATTATTCACTCACGCTGCAGCAAATACAAAGCATGAGGTTGAGAACCAAACCATTTCCAGACACAATTCAGAATGATTTAATTAAGGGCTCAATGTTTAAAGGATGATGACATCTTACTGAAAAAGAGATAGAGCAAACATCTTTTTTAATCCATTTTTAACTATATTGGTAACAAGGAACATAATAAAGTCACTTAAAATAAAGAAAAGCCTCAGATAAGGAATTCATCATGCAAAACTTCTGCAATAATCTGAACTGAAATAATAAGTATCTCTCCATTTTCACTACTAGTGACAAGGAGAAGGCAATAGCTACATATTGGTACTGAGCCAACAGATGAAGGATTCTAAGCAGTAACAGAAGCAGCACAACAGTGGAAAATTTCTGTACTGTTTTACATACAACCTACGTAGTCACTTATTCAAATGAGAAATTTTAGTGACACTTGGATAAGGTCAAGTATATCCAGTCACATATTGTCAGGCTTCTAGAAGGTAATGCTCCAAACCTGCACCAGTTTTTACAACTGACACTAAGTATTGTTTCCAGGCTGTGTCATGGGTTCAGCAGTAGCAGTCATTTTTCTCCTTCTTGGTAGCGAGTGCAGTGCTGTGGTTTTGACTTTCGGTCTGGGAACAGCATTGTTAATGCCAATGTTTATAGTTACGTCTTAGAATGTTTTTGTCTGACCAAGGACTTTCTGAGCCTCATGCTCTGCCAGGGAACAGGGGAAGCCGGGAGGAAGCAGAGACAGTTCACCTGACCCAAACTGACCAAAGAGGTATCCCATACCACAGCACGTCATGCTCAGGATGTAAAAAAACGGAGAGCAGACACAAGCGTGGGGGCTCACTGCTGGGTAGGGCTTAGTATCAGGTGGTGAGCAATTGTATTCTTTTCCCCCATATTTCTCTTGTCATTATTACTGGTGGTAGCAGTAGTGATTTGTGTTATACCTTAGTTACTAAACTGTTCTTATCTCAACCTGTGGGAGTTGCATTCTTTTGATTCTCCTTCCCATCCCTCCGGGAGCAGGGGGAAAAAAGAGGGGGGAGTGAGTGAGAGGGCTATGTGATTTATGGCTTAAACTACGACAGACTGAAAAAGCAACACTTCAGGTACAAAGCTGTTTGTAGGAGAACTCTGCATCTTAAGTTAAAAGTACAACCTTTCTGTTCATTAAGTGCACTGAGTTCCTAAGAATGTTTTAGAGATTGACAACAGTGAAATAAGCCAGTTGTTCATCTTCCATGCCACAGTTCAAACAGGACATGAAAAGACATACACTGAAACAGGCAACTGTTTCTAGTATGATACACTTACTGGTAAATTGTAGGAAGTGTTGTGATAAAGAAACGACCACTCAAGCCTAGAAAGAGAACAAAAAAAAACCCACATCAAATGGTTAGATAAATCTGAAATTTCTCAGCATTCTATCTATAAATACCTGCAAATCTGTATTTGTAGATGAGAAAGCAGCAGACTGCATGGCTTTTACCACTCTTTTGTAAATGCAGGTTAACAGTTTGTCTTCAAAAATGCTACAAACTGTAACAGACACTAAATACTGTCAACAAATTAAGGTAAAATGCTGATCTTGAAGAACGTTTACTGCAAAGTCATTTTTCTACAGATTTCTTAAATTTCTATCTGCACACAGCTGAAGTTTCTGACCAGGCCAGCAGTGTGCCCCTCCAGCTAAAAGGAAGAGGCATACTAACACACCCATAATTCCTGGATGCTGTGTGCTTGTGTCTGTGCACAGTCTCACCCTGATGACCTTTGTTTCATCTAGAAAGCAGGGCCACAATAAAAGACAGCAATGACAATAATGACTTACAATTCATCCTCTAGCTGACTAGAAGTTATTTCTTCCAAATAATCCACACATTCTGCATAGCCTGTCATTCCCCCGTAGGAAGGCTCAATCTCTTTTATAAACATGACTGTAGCAAGACAATGTTTTGGATGTTTCTAGGTTCTTACCCATATTTTACATACATCATTCCTCTTTAGGTAAATACAAATGGTATGCCAACAAATTGACAACAAAGCTTCAGATGTCTCGGTATTCTGTAAAATACTGATAACTTAAAACATAAGAGACATTTTTGCAACATCCAGAAGGGTAGGTCACAGAATCACAGAATGGTTTGGGTTGGAAAGGACCTTAAGATCATCCAGTTCCAACCCCCCTGCCATGGGCAGGGACACCTCACACTAGGACCATATTGCCAAAGACTGTCCAACCTGGCCTGGAACACTGCCAAGGATGGAGCATTTACCCTTCTCTGCGCAACATGTTCCAGTGCCTCACCCTCACAGTAAAGAAATTCTTCCTTATATCTAACCTGAACTTCCCATTTTAGTTTGAATGCATTTCCCCTTATCCCATCACTACAGTCTCTGATGAAGAGCCCCTCTCCATTATCCTTGTGGGCCCCGTTCAGATACTGGGTCATGTCAGCATTTTGAGCATCAGACATAAGACAGCAGAAAGAGTAAAGGAAGGTTGAAGTAGGGCTTCAAAAGGCTAACTTTTTTTTTAGAACTGATCCCTAAATTGAAAGTGGCTGTTTCACTGATTGGCAAATACATAGTAATCTTTATACAAGCATCACTAGAGAGTGACAACACAGGACAGAGGAAGAAAAAGAACAAAAAAAAACCCAAATCATCTAAAAGCAGCTTGAGGGGCAAAAGGTGTCCGAAGTTCTCAAGCCTTTCACTCAGTATTGCTACAGAGTAATAGGTGCAAGTCCTTCCAGCTTCACTGCTGCTTTAAGTACACTAGTGAAGATCTCCCAGAATATGGCTCAGCTGTAAAGCAATAAGCTCCCTAACATCTCAAAAGTAGGCTGTCTGTCTGACTCCACTAGCTAAGCTGTCAGCTGAAGATACTCTCTCCACTCTGCTTCCAAATCTGAAGTAAGTCAGGGCTCCTCAACACTACCAATTAGAAAACATGCAAGTGAGAGGAAGAACACACCTAAGCATACTACCATTTTTCATTCAACACATCCAATTTAAAGACTGCAGGAATGAAAAATATGCCATTAACAGAGTTTATTTGGAGGGGAAAAAAAACAATTCAGAGATTATAATCCCCAGATACAGTCTAACTCCATTAGTAAGGGCTAAATTCCTCTAGCCCGGAACTGCCACTCATATAAAGTCTCAAAGTAAAGAGTACAGATCAGTTATTTTTTTTCTTTTTATAAAGTTCTGTGAAAGTCTTTTGGGAAATTAAGTCCTAATTTAGCTTTCAATAAAGCAAACATCTTTTGGCACTAGGAATAAGCTGTGGAAAAAAGATTGTAGCAAGAGAGTTTCTGCCTTTAGAGACTAACATGAGCCAGACTGAACTAAGCCAAGTACTTTCAAGAGTTTCAGTAGTAATGTTTTTCCTAGTGTGAATTCCTTCATGGAACAGGCCAAAAATGGTTGTGGGTTGGGTTTTTTGTTGCTGTTGTTTGCGTTGGTCAATGGGATTTTTTTTTAAGATCAAATCAAAGTACAAGCACCTTTGAGGTTCCAAAAAGGAAGCCATCTTCAGTTCAACTTTTCAGCTTTCTGCCTTTATTGCTATGAGACGCAGGGTGGTAGGAAACTATAAATCGGCTAAAAGCTGTGCCAGCACAGGGAGATTTAAAGTAAACATGAACGCAAGTGTAACGGTAGAATTAATCAAGCAGACAGCACAGCTGCACAAGAGAAACCCAGGTAGAGAGCCATGAAGAGCATATTGAGTTTAAGAGCAGAGAAGTCATGGGAACACAGAAAAGTCTCTGAAATTCTTACAAATGCTTGTCAGGCAAATAGGAAACTAGCTCTCTCACCAGTAGCCTAATCTAAAGCTACTATCAACAGTCTCAGAATAAATAATGACATCTATAAAACAGAAAAATCTTTCTGCCAAAATGCATCTGATCACCCCCCAAACTTTAGTTGGAGGTTTGTTGCTTATCTAAGGTACCTCCTTAGACCAGTAAAACCAGTTGTGAGCAGCCAGCTACAGAAGCCTAAGAACAGATAGTGAATTGGTATTGTGTGTGCTTAATACAAACTTGAACTGGGCAGTTAAACTGAAATACAATTAAACATCTGTCTTTGTTTGAAAATCAAACACCAACAAGCATCCACTATGAAGTCAACAGCTACTCAAGAATAGGAGAAAACCTCCAGTATTTGCACGCACACACCCTAAAATACACAGAGAACACAGATGTCACCTAAAAATACAGCTGCTTTCATCCCATAACTACTCAAAGAAGATTACAGAAGATGCAAGAAGTCTTTTTTTAAATCACAGCTAAATGTTGGGATTTGAAGCTTAAAGAAGACTCCAAAATATACAAAACTTTTGAGATCAGGAAGTATCTCCATTACTTGACCTTAAAATACTGACTGTTTCAATAGAAAACAAAGGAAACACTAAGCACTAAGACATCAAGCAACTGAAATACACTGTGAATCCATTAAAGCTCTGGAGGACTTAATATTTGGGCATCTGCTGTAATTAAGCACTATGAACGGCTACTTTCTCCTGCAGGTTTTGGAAGTGTAATTTTATGCACCTCTGCACTCATCTAGTGTTTTTTCTCTCATTTAATGCATTTCTTACTACTTTCAATTTGATGGAGGGGTTATATAAGTAAAGCTAATTAAGGTATCATTGTGCAAGCAAGAACAGGAGATACAGCCCTTAAGCACGCCAACCAAAAGCCTGAAGCATAAGCCTATAGTAAAATACCTCAATAACTTTGGAAAGCTTCCAAAGGAGCTCATACATCTTCAAAATTACATCAGCACCAAAGGTTAAATACATAATAAATCCCTGTTTTCCAGTTTGGGTATTTGCTAGTTTTAGAAGAGGCTGCAGTTTTCATGCTTTGTGCTGACCTGGATATTTCAGGCATATTACACATGCTTTGATACAAATTCATCAGTTTGGGTCAGTCCTTTGACTTGCAAAGGAGTCAAACACTGTCAGAGGTCAAGACTCCCAGCAGTTAGAAATTCAAATATTTAAAGAACTATTTAAAAGTCACATTTAAGGTCTTAAGAACCTGGCATCACTCAGCAGTCAGAAAAATTCACACCAAAAGAAAGCACCAAGTATGTGACCCCTTGCGATCCCAACACAACCACTCAAGAGTTTTTTTAACGAGGAAGAATCATCTGAGACCTTAAGTATTTTATTTTTATAGACTCGATTCTTAAAGTGCATTTTTAAGTTAGTCATATCCAAATGCACAATTGAGATGGAAATCCTTTTATTTGAATACTGTGTAAGCAGAAGAATCCCTGTCTAACTGGGAGAAAACAGGATAGGATTATAACAAAACCCCATCTGCAGCCTTAACTCCAGGGTAATCACTAGCTTCTTAATGTGAAGGAGTTGGCTTTAAATTTACATCTATTAAAAAAGTAATATTTAAATTCATCTAGTTTAATATAGTTTAAAATTAATATACACATTAAAGGAGAGCCCACATCAGCAGCTTTTTGGCATAAAGTTTCACATACTTCTAAACTTCTAACAAAACAGTAACCCATACAAGGTCTAGAGCAGCTGTCATTTTCTTGTGAAATTCAATTGCTGTATCTGTGACCAGAGTTTAAGTAATTTCCCTGCTGTTAATTTGACAAAGCTCACTTGTTCAGTGTTTTTTCAACTAATAAAATGGACATATTTTCCACACACTTTTAATGTTTAAAAGTAAAAATCAGTAAAGCTTAGCCTTTTGATTCTAGTAATATTCCTGCCTATCTCCATCAGTCTTTTGATACTCATGATAAAATCTTTTATTCCCCCAAAGCCAAAACAAGCATGAAGCATTCCCAAGAGAAACAGAGGTTTAAACAATATTGATACTGCTTACACAAACGCGTTCTGAGCTTTGGAGGGCGTCACTAAGGGAACAAGTAAGACTGTATCCATGTTTCAGTGGACAGTTAGGAAAACCTTTTTAGAAACACATTTGCAGATGTGCATCACCAGCACTAAACAACAGAGGCATCTGTTTTAAAGCACTACTAAAATTAAACAAGACTATCATCCAGCACCATCATGGAAACAGTTAAGAACTTATTAAAGCAGGCTCACCCTGTGCTAATGCTACCACACCCTGAAACTCTCTGTGATTGGAGGCCACAGAATTAGATTCTTCTGCAGACAGCTTGGAGGAGAGAGGAATGAGATAGGCAACAGCTTTCAGTGGATTAAAATAGAGAATAAGCCCCTTTTAATACAGTATTAAGCCAGATAACTCCCCTAGTTCACTAATCCTTCAAGTTTATAAACTGAGGCTCACAGGTATGAATTCTATAAAAAAAAATAAATGTAGATAATATTATTTTGATTTAGAAACCTCTTTTCTGACTTGGCTGGTATCCCAAGTATTCCAGTTAAAGAAAGCACACCCCAAAATATTAAGTGGTACTTATAGTAAATAATCCCTTACATTAAAAGTGTTTTAAACTCTACCTGGTTCTTGAGTGACATCCACCTTTCCAATAGTGATACCTAGATGTTCGCTTTCCCTTGCAAAATTCTCCCATGTCAATTCTATCTGTTGACAAGCTGAACACCAAGGAGCATAGCTGGAGAGGGAAGACAGATTAAATATATTACTATTCTTAAAGTTCTAGGTACTCATATTTATTTACCGTACAGAGAAAATATAGACACAATCACAAAAAAAAAATTAGCATTTTTCTTCAAATCTACAATCAAGCAGACTTTTTTATCAATCTTTATGTTCCTCCTCATATCATTAAAACAAAACCAGATCTCCACAGATTTGAGAAACTCACATCCATGGCCCACACTATTTGTGATATATTCTATTTGCATATGAAATAAATCCATTTCCATGGCAGCTATCTGAATTATTGAAGCCAGGCTGTCCTATGAAGCAGTATTCTTCACTGTAACACTTTGCATTGACTTCCTGCATCTCAGAACTTCTAGAAATTACATTTACCTTAGCCCACTACTCAGAATATTCAAACAATCCCTTTCTGACAGCATGTTTTGATATTTAAAATGAGTGTCTACTAAATTCCTACTGCTCAGACTGAATGTCCTTCTGAAATCTTGTTTTCCCCTAGGATTAATTTCAGCAAAATAAGAAAGCATTTTTCAAGAGCTGAGTTTTCTATATTAATGATTGGAATAACCAAACTAAGTTGGCAGTTGTGACTGATAGTATCAACACAGAAACAGAACAGCTAATGCGAAAGGATAATATCAGATAATGCTTAAATGCTGATAACCCCCTATTTGCCATCTACACGTATTTTGCCACAACTTGGCTGACAAACTGTGTCAAACTTGCACAGCTGGCAATGGTCTGGCATATATGCAATTAAGGTAACACAGAAAAACTAGGTACAGCATGTAACTGAGCCATGGCAATTAACCATACACAGCCTTAGCCTTTTGCAAATGAAAAGATAACTTTACATGACTTAAGCTAATGTACTGGGTGGGGGAGTGGAGGTGGAAATGTATGCATGCAGATTTCTGGTAGCAGAAGTTGTGGGTCTAGAGACACACTACTTCTCACAGTAATTCACAGATGCTACCACACTCCTCATTGTTAACAATGGAAACAAATTTCTTCATGGGCAGAGTCCAATATCCTTGTCAGCCACATAACTACTACAGTCTAACTGGGACCTCCAGAAGGAATTCTCTTACTACTTCAGTTTCTCTGGCAATACTACTATCTGACCTAAGGAACAGCACTTCCTATTCTCTGGGTCTCTTCTGATCAGCAAGGATTACTTTGGTAGTGGCTGTGGACAGAGTCCTCCCCAGCCACCTGCAGATGCTTTGTGTAAATAAGACTGAACCTAAACCAGGCAATTCCAAACAAAAGATACAGAATCAAACTTATTCTGAGTATCTCATGGCAGTTTTGAAACCCCAGTATTTAAAAAAGGAAACTCTGACATTTAGAAGTTAAAAGGATACAACTTAAAAATACATGTTGCATTTAACTGTACTAGAAATGTATGATTCTAAGTATGAAAGCAAATACCTTGGTTCTTTGAATCAACATCATTCTGTGCAAGAACATCCCCCAAAAAAGTACATAAATCTTTTCCTGTCAAGAAACAGCCCCTTGGCATCTTTTCAAAAGATGCTGGAAACAAATTTCACGTGCTATTTTGCTATTGTGCTGCTGGCCTATAGAGGGCTTTTAATTAACAGTTTGACAGATAGTGTAATTTACAAACAGCATTACTTAATGACAGTAGCTTGACTGGTAAGTAAGAAATTCCATACATTCATCAGATAATGCTGCTGATGTTGCTCTAAAATTAAAGAATGAAGTCAAAATGTTTTCTAAATGCAGCTTCTCTAAATGCATCAAACTCACACCATGAGATTTTAAAGATTAATATATTCATTAGCCTGTTTAAGGCACTATCTGATGCTGAAATAGAAATTTGGGCCCTATCAACATTTACATTTGACATTCATGAGCATTTCTCCTAACTGAAATCAAGTGGAATATTCATTATACATGGCTCATATTGATGTAATTATGAGTATTTTCTTTAGCTCAAAGCAGCATTAAAATCCACCTATTTCACAGTTTGGTTGTAACTGAACATAACAGCAAACTTCACAAGCAGCCTCAGTTGTTGGCTTCCTAGTTCTTAATACCAGCACTGGATAGGGGATGGCAACTGTCACATCTGATGCTACAAGATCCATCCACTCATGCTGAACGCTGGCATAGGCAATCAGGATTAAGATATTTACTTTACATTCCCAAAATTACATGCCCATTTTTTTGCCAGCCAGTAAATACTCTGTCCCTACACATATACAAGAGAGAACTTACAACAGACATAAAATTTTTCAAGAGTTATCACTGCTGTTTACTTCAGCATCCTCACTTTTCTGAGGCTTTAATTCTTGCATTTGTTATGCACCATTTGAAGCACTAAGGTATCCAGGATTGTCTTATTGTTTCAGTCTTTAAACCTTTCTTTCAGTAAGCTACAGAAGAGTAAAACACTTAGGTCACCTTTATCAAAAGTTTCCAAAACCTTTTTGCACCCCAAAGAACTGAAGCTTAAGGAGGTACTCTATTTCAGTGTAGGCTTCTCTTGAATCCTTTAGAACTGTGGCTGATTCATATTCCTACAGGAGTTATTGTATAGCTATCATTCTTATATTCCCCAGACAAAAATCTGAAGGAGTAGAAAAGCAGATCCATGTGTGTGCTGTGAAACCAGCCTGCCTTATTTCTCATCAAGTCACAAGATGCAACACCAGGTCACTTACAAAAAAGCAGATGTAACCAAATTTCTCAGGCCATACTCCACAGACACACCAAGAAATAATTAGCATCTTGTCAAGACCACCAAATTTGGGGGCTGATGCTTGAGCTTCTCTCTTTGCACAAGGGGGCACCTTTAGCCATTAACTTGTCTTCCCTGTGGCCTACAAAAGTGCCAAATAGACATCACTCAAGTCTTTCCAATTTAAAAATCAAAATCCTCTAGAATTTAAATCAAGACCTGGGCACCTGGTTAAGGAATTTTCAGTAGCCTGTTGCACATTAAAAAGCAATTTACTGAACACCACATTTAAAAATCAGATTGAAAACACAACATAACTGTAAATTACACATTGCGAAGTTATTCACTGCAGGTAGGTAAAGCACATTTCTCAACACATTTGATTTGTGGCATTACCACACCTCTTACATAGCATAAAGTTTTACAATTGAAATTTCCTCACTATCTGCTCTCCACAAATAAGGCAACTGCCATCTATTCTGGTCAGGTGCAATGCAAGAACAATTGACCAAAGTGAGTGAACTATTACCACTATTTCAAAGTAGCTGGGTATTTTCAAGCTCCTAGTCCAATCCATTACAATGCTTGAGGCTTTTTCAGACAGCATAATAAAAGCAATCCAAAAGCAGAATTTCAAACTCTTACAGTCAAAGACAAAGCCTGTGTCTATCTCTGATCTAAAGCATAATAGAGGAAAATTTGGTTTACAAATACCAGCAACATCACTGATGGCTGCAATAAAAAACATACTTCAGTTAAAACTAGGTGGAACAAATGTGCCGTTCAGTAGAGTTGATCAGTAAATTCAGAATGACTTCACTAAGATTTACTGATTCTCCAACTCTAAGCCACCAATCTCTTTTCTCGGAACTGCTTGGGTAGGGAATTCACCAATTCACTCAGGTTCAAATGAATGTAACTGTCTCTTTTTATGTGCTTTCTTGCTACCACTATCAGCAGCAATCAGACATAAGCTCAAATGCCATTCTACACTTTGATGGCAATTTCATAAAGTTGCAAGAAACTAGGAAATAAAGGAAAAAGCAGCTTGTGGACACAGGCAGGAGAGGATCTGCTGGAGAGGAAAGAGCAAATTAGGCAAAATGAAAGTTTCCCTGTTCAGTCTAGTTTTTCTTGATTAAAGACACATAACTTACTGGAAACCAAGCTATTGGCTTGAATTCAAATTCTGAGTACTATCAAAATTCAAGGTCCAAATGTTGACACAGTACCTAATAAACTGCTAAAAACAGTATCAGCATGAAATAATTACTACTTTAGTCTTTTAAGTAGCTTTGCCTTATTGCTCCAGATTTCATAAGCATACAAAAAAAGAGTGCCTGTTGTCTTGGGGTGTTACCTTAATCCTATCATTTGATCCCTCCTTGTTCCTAAACACAGATAAGTCTTGAGGGAGGATAGGCAGCTTTGTAATTTCAACAACCGATAAGCTTCAGAAGGTTAACAGTATGATTTTATTTAGTTTTTGAGTAAGCAGGTGGTAGCTAAAGATACAAAAGTCAGCCCTGTAATCTACCAAGACCTGTACCACAATAGTACATGCTCTGGAAGGTGACAAGAAGCTTCCTCCAGTGTGCCAAAATCCCTCCAAAACAGCCAGCCAAGTTCTCAAAACCAGCTACTCCACATAAGTTAACAAAGTTTCTTTACAAAGGCCAAATGTCCATCTACCTCAAACAACAAACCCTGGAAGTTTCTTCCCTGGATTCTCCTGCCAAGCTTCACTTACATGCCTCAGATCATGGCTCAGACCACTGAAATGACAACACACCCAGGCACCATTCTGGGGAAACTGCTTCAGGATGCAAGCACAGCATCATGAATAGTGCTGTCATGAACCACAAGCCAAAGTGTGTTCTCCAAGTTAACATTTTAAGTGCTATTTGCACTTGTTCAACAGCTCAGTAATGAAATGCATTTTAAACTTCCAAGAAGAGGATGAGAAGCAAAGCAGGGTATATCATAATTATTCAGCTCTCTAGTTTCAAAACCAAGAAAAAGACAATACCATCTGCAATTCAAAAAAAGACCTCAATGACTTTCCATTCACAAGCTTTTTGTTTTTTTTTTTTTAAAGATGGAAAAATTATTTTTAAATCGGAAAGTAAATCAATCGCTGAAAAAAGTATGTGGAATCTTCTAGAACTTCAGCAGATTAAGTTCCATCATTCTACATAGTTTCGTCCACTTCTATAATAGCAGGGCATCTGCTACCAGGATATTTCAGTTTCACACTTCATCAGCTGCTGTTCAGGCAATGCACAGCAATGAGCCACATGTTCAGTTACTAAATAAGAGTCCATAGATTATTTGGTCACTTCCTCTGATCCCAGTCAAGAGGGCTGCAGGAGCTCCAGAACCAGAGCTTTGGCAACATCATTTTTCATTCCCCTACTTTCTAATTGTATAGTAGTGGTTTTGTTTTGAGTTATTTTAGGAATAGGACAAAGAGAAGCCTGGATACTAACAAATCGAGAATAAGTAAGAGACTACACTGTCACAGGTGACAGAAAATTCCCAATCTTACTGAACTCTCAATCTAAGTTACAGTGATTTTTGAATGATTTTTAGTATTATTCAGGAGTTTATTTACACAAAGCAGTTTAATGCTTTTAAACAGACGGCTTGAAACATCTAAATACCAAAACATACAGCTAGATTCGCAGCACACTCCCTCAAAACTACAGCCAAAAGTGCCAGTGGGAGGACTGAACCCTTACAATCATCTGGTTTACTAAACAGAGAGACTGTGTTTAACAATAAATGACAGGGAAATAAAATATAGGCCTATAAATTAGGTATGATAAACTAGCCTTGAAAACATGACTATTACTTACACTGTTCTCTCCATTTTCACCTGGCTAGAATTAAAATAGAAGATTAAAACATTCTTTAGATACACACAACACTATGTCTGTACTGAAACAAATAGGAACCAAAGCATTTAACACCCTGTGTAGGAACTAAGCTAGAGTTTTCCCTAATGGATAAACACTTAAAGTACTGCAGGTGCAACAGAAGCATATTAAATAGTTCCATTTATAACTAGAGGCACAAAGCCTATGAGTTTATTGTTGGGGGGGTAGTATGTTTGTCTGAATCTACTCTTAAATTGAGATAAATCAAGCTTGGAGGAAGCTATGTGTCCAGATGCAAAATGCACTTTTAAATAAACTGATCAGAAATTTCTATATTCCTGACAGGCACAATATTAAGGACAAGAGAAAAACATTAACAAATGATTGTTTTGTAGCTACAGACTAGAAACAAGTTCAATAAGGAAACCTTTTGAAACGGTTTGTTCCAGCATCACACTCACAGCACTTCAGTGAGGATCTGTGTGCTGCGATAGTAACAGTAAGCAAGAAGTGTTGCAATATCTTTCAGAGACACAAAGCGATCCAGATGTTTTTATCAATGAAACGCAGCAGTGCTTCTAATGCCTGCAATTTTGTCAGCTATGAATAACTAAATACTTTCAGCCTAGTCAGCTAGGAGGGATGAAGGAAGAAAAGTCATATTTACACTAAAAAACACGTACACAAGTAATTTCAGACTTAAGTTTCTTTCTTTGTGCACCTGCGAACAACAACAAAATGGTGGCATACTGTAATGTATCTACACTACTTTCACAAATCCAGAACATCAAACAGAAGTAGTAGTACCCATTCCTACCAGGGCAGAAGGCTTCAAGCCTTTTGAGACACAATTAGAAAACTCAGACTCTCACTAACAGAACAGCAGCACTGAGTCATCACTCACAATAAAAACAATTCCTTCTCCTCTGGGAGAAAAGCAGAAACCACTAGAACTGTACCAGAGAAAGTAGCATGGAAAACCAAGAATTTTTCACACCGCAAACACTGTACATAAAAATAAGCCTACTTCAAGCAGTGCAGCAACTAGCTAGCACCATTCTGCTAGCACTAAAGCTAACTCTGCCTCTGTTGCTATTGTCAGCTACCTGTCACCCCAAACCACAATACAATCTTTCAAGTGAAGTAAAGACTCACAGGATTTCAACTTTCACTATCCCAACTATACTGCTTTCAGTCAGTTCCTCTCCTCTTTCTTCCTCAGAGGCATACACCACTAATTATTTAAGTATTTTCGCTTAGAAAGAAGAGCTATGAATCACCATAAGGAGCAGAAAGGTTACTTAAGACTCACCAACGTGTGTATGAATCAGTAATTTTCAAACCACAACTTGCACACAGGACTAGGATGTCAGAAGTGGAAAAGTTCGATTTACAAAGCAAACTTTCTTCTCCCACTCCAAGATCATCTCCTCTGCCACTTTTTAGAGCACAAATTAAAATGGGAAAAAGGTACTCAAAATCAGATCCAAATCCTTAGCCACAATAGTGAGGATCCCTGAGTGCCTCTATTAACTGTTTCAGGATTATTCTCATCTATTCATTAATTAATACCAGATGTCCAGTAGGATTCTGAACAGTAAAGCCCCAGGTGAAGTGACAGTCCCTCCCTCAAATAAGAGGCTGGATAACTCAAATCCAATACTAAAAAGTTAAAGCAGTTGGGTAAGTATTTATGAGGGAACACAAGCTCAGAGGTTATGGGCGACTGAGTTTCAAACTCAAGTGCTTCCACACAGCAGCAGCTCACACACCCCAATAAAATCCTATTTCATAACTGTGCAGCACACACATATGTGAGCATATGGCCTACTTACTTTTTTCTTTAACTGCTGTCTTTAAGCAACACTCAAGCTCCTTTTCCCCCTTTTAAATATAAGCAGGTGATCTAGCCTCCAAGAAGAAAACTTTACGTGCATTTCAAGAACAGTATCATGTCACAAGTGAAGCCATGACACCACTACAGCCAGTCAGAAGCACTTAAACATGTAAATGAGGCATAGTTTAGTAGTAAACTTGGCAGTCCTGGGGTGATGGTTGGACCTGATGGTCTTAAAGATCTTTTCCAACCTAGCTGATTGACGATTCTGTGAAACCCTCAGCCAGCGATAAGCAAGCCTTTCTATCTGTCACCAGAATAAAGCAACATCAGCACCAAGAAGTTAATGAAACGTGATGCATCTCTCCTGAAGAGGTAGATCTCTCCTGAAGAAGTAGATCTCTTCCAGACCAACGCAGCCAGCAGCCAGGGCACCAGGATGTTGTGTAACACAGTTCAGAAACCTGCTCCTACTAAATGCTACCTCCCAAATTCAGCCTTTCTCTCTTGCACAGAACACAGCAAAAGCCCCAAACAGGTAAGTAGTGCACGGTGTAGAGCACGACACTATTCCCTAACAGCCAGTTGTCTTGCACCTAACATCCCCCCCAAGCTCACTGAAAAGCGCCCGGTTTAACCTTGGGGCGCACTGTGCCCGCTCAGGACGAGAACCTGCGGGAAAGTTCCCGATCATCTCACTTTAAGGTGAACGTGTGCCTGCACGCTCAGGGCCGTCAACGTTTGGCGGGAGCGGGGACCACAGGCATTAGGAATCCCTGCGTGATGTCCCCCCACCACCTTCCCCGGGCCTGTCACTGAATGGGGCGGGTAAGGAGCGCAGCCACTCCCGCACCCCGCTCATCGGGACGGGAAGGCCGGCACCGCCGGGCCCTTCTCCTCCCGCACAGGAGCACCCCAGTACGTGCTCCACGCCGGCCATCCCATACACGGGCTTCCCCCCACTTTCTCCCCTCCCGCTGCCTGTGAGGCGGGGAGGAAAGCGGCCGTTACTCACAACTCCAACATCCACTGGCCCTGCAACACCAGGCTCCAGTTGGAGCCGCCCAGCACTTGCACGCGGCTCCGCGGCTCGCCGGGGCTGCCCGCCCAGGGCAAGGAAGAGATACGAGCGGCGGGACCGAGCAGCACTGCGAGGAACATGAGCGCGGCACCGAAGCCGCGGCCTCCACAACCACCCGCCGCCATGTTGGCCGCCCGCCCTCCGGAAGTGAGGGCGGCAGCGGAGGCGGAGCCCGCGCGGGGGGCGGGAAGCGCGCGGCGCGGGCCCCCTCTGAGGCGGTCTGAGGTACGGGGGCAGTGAGAGGGCGGGCGGCGGTGGGACCGGCGAGGGGCTCCCGCTACAACCAGGGGCTAACGCAGCACGTTCATGAGTCTTCCGTTTGGGCTCCCGCAAGGAGGTGTTCAAGGTTCTCAGCGAGTTCTGAGTGATAAAAGCTGGTAAACGCTCGACTGCGATGCTGCTAGCTACTAGTTGTGTCAGGCTGCAATGCAGGATCGTGTTTAAGTGTCCCGGCAGCCTGAGATCTTCACTATGAGGGTGCTGAGGCGCTGGCACAGGGTGCCCAGGGAAGCTGTATCTGCCCCATCCCTGTCAGTGTTCAAGGCCAGGTTGGACAGGGCTTGGAGCAACCTGCTCTAGTGTAAGGTGCCCCTGCAGAGGGTTGGAGCTGGGTGAGCTTTGAGGTCCCTTCCAACACAAACCATTCTAGGATTCTATCCCCATGCATTGTTTAGCCCACCCCAGACACAGGACTTCATGTTTTCCCTTGGCTTCAATAACATTCCTGTCAACCCTATTCCTTCGGCTTGTCCCAGTCTTTCTGAGTGGTAGTCCCACCCTTGAGTGGAATAGTTGCACTCTCAGTGATAATCGGACAGTCAACTTCCTTAGCCTGGTAAATTGGCCAGAAAAAAAGTAAGACATCGCTATACAGGTCTGAACTGCTCCTCTGCCTGTTACAAAAATTAGCTCTTTTTTGGCTGAAGACTTGGCTTGTAACTTGTGATGAATTTTCTAACAGCTACTCCAAAACTTGACAAGCTCTGTTGTTAAAATATTTACACTCCATTTCTCTCCAGCAGAGGAAACAGTAAGGCTTACCACCTCTGGGTTTTTATGTTTATCACTTTGCCAGCTTGGTTTATGAGGCTCTTTTACATTACTGCCATATTTCTCCACAAGAGTCTGGGCTTTGCTCTAGTTGTTCCTTAAAACCTGAATATTGATGTGGCCTTTATTTATTGACACTGAAGTGGACTCAGCATTACCTTCTGGTGACAGAAGTACAAGAATGTTACTAGCCAGGAGGACCTTAGCAGGAGCTGTAAGCTTCTACTCTTTCTCCAACATTACACCTACTCACACTGTGCAGAAAGGGAACAGTGACAGCAGTTTTCCTCATTTGCTACTTCTCAAGAGTAGATTGCCTCACCCAAAGACTCTCTCCTTGCTAGATATTCAAATAGTTCATAATGGTATTCATAATATTCTTCAGTACCAAAGATGTTTGTTAACCACTTCCCATCCCTGCCTTTCTAAGCTTTTTGCCACTGCAGTTAATGCCAGTTGAGGAGTAAGAGCCACACAGAACACATAGAATCATAGAATAGTTAGGGTTGGAAAGGGCCTTAAGATCATCCAGTTCCAACCCCCCTGCCATGGGAAGGGACACCTCCCACTAAACCACATCTTCTAATATTTCCCATGTGATATACATAGATAGAACTCAAAGTGTCTGTATTATAGTTTTTCTAATCTTTTACCTATTCTTGTAGTTTGTAGAACACACATATATTTCTCTAATTTACCAGTGCCCTTCCTGAATGGATAGTTTGAAAACTGGACATGGAATTTTAGCAAAGTTGAGACCTGAGATACATAGTAAAGGAAAAGAAATACAGCAGTAGACACACACTTGGCTGAAGTGCCCTTGTGCAGAGATAGTACAGAAAGGATGTTTTTTTCTGCTGCTCAGTAAAAACTGGGGAAACCTGAGGGTAACGTTAGTTTTAACACAGACTCCTTAAGGCAAATGGGGTTGGGAGGGCACACTCAAACCAGAAAGGTTTGAGATCTAGTGGTGGAGCCAAATTAGAAGAATTTGTGTGACAAACAGCCAGTGTGCAAAGGGGAAGGTTGAGCAATATCTTATTGTTGGTACAAGGTGCTGTGTAGTTATATTTGTGTCTTAAAAGAACATGCAAATGAAGGGGGTGGCAGATCTCCATCAAGCAACTGTGGAACACATAAAAAGATGGCTCCAAATATATGGGAGTGTTTCTATGAATTGAAAAAGACCAGGAAATAAAGATTTGAGGATGAAAAGAGCAAAAGAATTACTTTGTAAGTAATTCATAAGTAATTACCATATGGTTGAATAAGCCATATTCAACACTGAGGATGTTTGCAGTTCAGGCAAAGTCTGCTCAAGAACAAGGCAGAGTGGCTTTCGTTCCTAAAACAGAACAGACTGTTCCTAAAACGGGAGAGACATGTCACTGTGCTGCTAATCCCTCTGAAGTAGATCAGGCTTGCAAAGATGGAGAAGATACACCTCGTTTGAACCTGAATTAGGAGCATGAAATGGGAAATGGATAAAAAGAGAAAACAGGAGGGCAGTTAGATAAAACAGTTGTCTGGGTCAGACCATTTATTTCGTGATTACTTCAATTACTCCATCCCTTATAAAACTTACTCTTCTTTAGCTTCGTTTGGCTTCTGTGAGATCTGTCTTCAATCCTTACCCTACATGTGTATGTTGCTCTGCTGGCTTTGCACAGATCTTGACAGTACCAGGATACCACAGTGCTCGATGTACTTCCTGCAGCCAGAAGTATCCACAACCTCCAGGAAGCAGAAACGCATGAGAGAACCTGGTTCAGAAAGCATACCATGCCTACATGAGAGCTACAGTAACAGCTTGCTTGCTGGCTTTGAAAAGAGGACTGCTCAGTAGGGGAGCTAGGACAGAAAGAATGAGATTTGGAACCTGAAAGGCAGCCTGCTTCTGGTGAAATATCTTTGTACAGGTATCTTCTCATAACAAGAAGATGGAAGTACAAAATGGAGGGACAGGAAGTTATTTGCAGGTTTTATGTAATATCCGTCTCTGTGAAGAGGTGCATGCTGGCAGATTCCTCTACCCACACAGTTCTCCACCATGCAGGCATTCCTCTGCAGCCTTATCTTTGCATAACTCTAGCATAGACCTCCTACAGGATCATCTCCCACCTATAACATGCATCTGTTCATTCTCTGCCTGTCAAGCCTCTTCAGAATTTAAAATACATTGCAAGAGACAGAAGAACAAGCTTTCAAGTCTGAGTGCATCAGATCAAGAGAGATCCAGTAAGAAATGTGAATTTATATTGCTTTACTTATTCCAATTTTTTATTTTTTCAAAGTGGAAAAAAAGAAAGGAGAACTGCTGTCTAAGGAACATGGCAATAAAAATATCTCCAAGGCAGAGGTATAATTCTCTTTTTAGACCTGACACCTCCAAAGCCTGATATATGTGGCTAAGTTAGATGAAAAGGTATTAGGTTTTTTATTAGATTGTGATGCAAGCTCAAGCTGGCTAGGCTCATCAGACAATAAATCTAGTGCAAGTGTATGTGGCCGAATTCTAGTCTGGTAATTGTTGCTCTCTGTGGTCAGTATTACTTGCTACTGTGATACTGGCTCTCTTCTGCTAGTTGTGAGAAGGGCAAAGATTATTTACAATGTAAACAGTCACTGACATAGAATAATTCTGATTGTGGTTCCACATCGAACCAGAAATAATGCTATTAAAGGCGAGGGAGTTATTCTTCCTTACACAACACATGAATCCAAATTTAGGCCTTTATCACAAGGCTAAGGTTTGTCAGAATCAGCATGGATATTTATGCACGACTTTTTACCACCAGTGACATCTTGTTTCAGAAGTAACCCTTTTTTGTGGATTCTTTGTGGCAGCTGCACATGCCTTAAAGTGAATCAAAATGTTAAAGTGGGTAGACATGGAGATCTTCTCTTGACATTAGCAGGGACTGCGCAAGAAGTGGGTAGCTGAGAACTGCACTGGGTACTGCAAACACAGCAAGTGATTTTTCCACTCCAGACAGTGACAGTCTCATGAACAGTAGGCAGCTCTCTTCACAGTATGTCATCCTCATTCTAAACCTGCTCCAAATGCTGTAGCAGCTCAGCAGTGAAGCAGGCTGCCCAAAGGCACAAATGTGAACCCAGGCTAAGCTCACAGATGTTCTATGGCATAGTATCTGCTGTACATTATAACACACAAAATATATTGCTGTAATTTTTTAAAGGTCACAGTACCTCAAGACTTCCCATGAAAAGAATAAAAGCTCACCTGGAATGATAGCATGTTTGAGAAAATGAAAACTGTCACATCGTAAACTAAGTTCTTGCTTGTAGTTAATTTTTGGATAAGCATCTCAAAAGATACTTCAGCAGAGCCATAAATCCAGATGCCATTTCTCAAGCCAAGCTTTCAAAAATTCCAATCTTCGTGAATATATATTAACCAGAATTCAGTGATGAGATATGCAACTCCTGGTGAAAGCAGCAGGATATACATGAAACAGTAAGGAAACTGTTTCCAATATATTACTGTGCCTGCACTACCTTTACGGAGTTCATAGTCATTCTCTCACACTAAGGAAAAAGTATCTTCATCTCAGTGAAGAAGAGTATTTCAGTCCCCCATCTGAACAATAGTTATGCCAGTATCTCTGAGGCTCCTAGGGGGTTAGTCCCTCCTAATAATTTTCAGGTTTCTTCCAGTATTCCAGAATAGTCCTAAAATCCTTATCTGGACCTCCTGTTTAACCAGTGATTACTTACAACTCTGGGCATGTTTCTCCTATTCCTTTCCCACTGGCCTGTGCATTCACCTCTACAAACTTACTGAAATGCACAATAACTGTAAATGTGTGACTATATTCTGCCACGGCTTTGCCACTGTAAGTTTCCTTGTTCTCCCTTTTCCAGGGACAGTTTAAAAGTTGCTTGAAAGAAGAATTACATGCAATGTCATCTGAGTTTATTTCATCACTTACCTGGAATCGCCAATGTCTTAACAGAAATTTCAGGCAATTTATTCTTTGGACAATGACCTCGAATTTTCCCCAGAACATTAGGAATATGGTCACTTTCACTTACAGTCCCAAGATCACCCCACTGATTTTAGAGTTTAGTTACTTGAATGAAAGTTGGATTTGAGCCAAAATGTTTTCTGTATTGAAATGTAAAGCAGGCTGAGGTCAAAATTCTTGGTCCTAACATCATCTGTTTCATAACCAAAAATCCAGATAAATGAGGAACTGAAAGTTATTTACTACCATCAACAGGCTGTATTGTCTCTTCAGTATTGTCACAAAATGGAATGAGAAGACTGCTTACATTTAATAATAACTTATATGGCCCCAGAATTATTTCTGTCTGCTCAAAAAAGAGGTGTGATATAAATTAATAAGCCCCTGCAAGTATGTTTTTATGAATGGACCTCTGCTTTTGGTGACTGAATGCTATTGCAGGTGCCGAAGAAATGAAGCCACCCAGATAACTCTGCTTCCAGCCTGGTCTCCATCTGGTTCAGAACAACCCCATAGCTCACTGTGCAGCTGCTTGCCTGTGACAGTTGCCAGAGGCTCTTGCACTTCTGCTTTCAAAAGACACTTCCAGGCAGTTTGTCATCTGAGGGTTGCAATTGCCTTTCAGATAGTGGGATAGTGGTCATGGGCTTACTGTGGTAGTCCCTTTTCAGGCAGAACTATTAGATTGGCAGGAGTTTTGCTTGAAGAGTTACTGCTGCATGGGGCTACAGATTATTAGATTGAGAAATTGTATCTTGTTGCTGGGTCATGTGAAAGCAAGTCTTTTTAAATGCAAACTGCCTTAGAAAAAGACTACTCAAGCTTCCAGAAAGCTGAAATTTCAGACTTTTATTTTTTAGTGCCACATAAACCTTCAGATATACAGTCAGCAACCAGTTATCATCCCATCATTAAAGGCAACTTCCAAAGTCTCCATAAATATTTAAGCCTATTGCAACATTCAGACATGTGAGTTGATAATTAAGGTGATCAGTATAATGCAAATGACCGATTTTTCTCTAGGAGGTTCCTGTACAGAGCAATTGTGTGATGCAGCCCTAGAATACAAGGGTGTCAAGCACAAAGTCAAGATAATATTTGTCTTTTGAAAGAAGAAAAACTGTAAGGGGTGCACATTTATCTGAAGTGTGGGTTGATGATAGGGCTTATTTAAAAGTTTATTTCAGAGCTTCTTTGCCAGAGAAAGCATTAGCAGGTATCTAGAAATAGCACATTTTGCAGGGAATATGAATGTTGAAGTTGGTGAGTGCTCAGAGCTGTCTTTGCCAGCCTTTCTCTGTTAAGTACCGTTCAGCTCCACAAGTGGACAACATAAAATATGTATAATCGATAAGTGGATTATGTATGGTAACAATCTAAAGGATGCCTTAAGTATATAAATATATAGTCTTAAACATAAGAGCCTTGTACTGGAAGTTCATTTTTATTCCTGAAATATTCCTAGCTATAGTGCAGCTTTCCATTTCATAGAAAGTATTCCTGTCCTTTCAGCTTCATCCATAAAAAAATCCATCCTTATAAAGCCTGACTTTTGTCCTTGGGGGAACCATGAAATATACTGTGCACTTTTAAAGGTTTTTATAACCTCAAACATCTTTTTCCCCATCTCTATCAGCTGATTGAGGAAGAAAGAAGTTGTCTTTGTTTGCACATTTAGGCCTTTAGCTTGTTTGATCAAAGTTTATGAGGAGTCATTTTCAGGGACCCAGACCTGACCCTGTAATAAGCTGCTGTTGCCATACACTTAAGCACAGAGAAAGAGGCAGATTGCAAAGTAGAAATCTGCTATGAAACAACTGCCAAAGCAACAGCACTTTGGCTTTAGACCCTCTCGTCTCTGACAAGCAGACTATAGATCCAAGTCTAACATTCTAGTCCTGTGAGTCTCCCGTCACTCCCATGGAGTGCTGTTCCTTAGGCAAGTGTACCATTTGGCTCACTTGACCCTAATTATAGCTCATGTTGCAACTCTTAGCCAGTGGGAATGTTACTATCCTGCTGCTCAAAACGCTGGGAAAGGGTGGAATTCTTATTTCTGTGCCTCACCCAGAACAGCTCTTGAGCCAAGTCCTTCTGTAGCATAAGGAATGGATATTCTTTAAGCTGATTTTTTTCATTTTTTCCTCCTATTTCTGTGATGTTTTCCATGATAACTCAATAGGTAAACATGGGAAAGCGTAAGACAATGATGACCTTCTAATAGTACTTCTGTGCTTATGTCTAAAACTCCAGAGGCAGATGTTGTGCTTCTGTCTCAGAGGTGCATTAATGTAAGAAAGCCACCAAGACTGTAAACCTGAAGGCAGCTGCAAAAAATCTTGAAACAGCCACATTAAGTGGCTAAACAGACATTTATACTTGTAGCACTGCCTGAGCCCTGGCCGTGATAATAAGATTGCTTTCTGATTTGGCTTCATAGGGAATTATACTTTTGGTGAACTGTTAGAATATAGCTATAAATTGCCTGTTCAATTTGATCCAAACACAGATCCATATGCATAGAATACGTCCTGCTAAATCACAGCTTCAAACACAACAGCACTCTTGTTCCTTCTTTCACACATTTGTGTAAAGAACCTGAATTTTATGCCTCATTGAGGTAGAAGAAAGAATACTTTTATTGCAGAGTAGAAAATAGTGAAAATTATTTTAAATTCTTGAACCCTCCAAGCAATTTCTTAAATGCAACCATATGATTTCTGTTACAGAAAGCAGAAAAATGAATGAGCAGAGAATCACCCAAATCCCACCCCACCCTAAAAAAATGAGCTCTGCTGTCATTCTCTGAAGCACAGGCCTGCCATTTGGAAATGTAACAGACGTTTTTGGAGTCCTTTTAACTATCTGCCTGCCATTTGCTGCTACTTGTGGTTCAATGATGTCCCAGTAAAATCTGTTCTGAAAACAAAAGGATAGAGCAACTAAAACACTTTTTGGTTGGTAACAGGTGCTAGTTGCTTCCTCTGGCCTGGAAGGTTTATGTATTTTATGCTCAGAATTTCTTTTAGGATTCAGTACCATCCCTTCCCATAAATATAAAACAAAAGAGAAAATCTCAGCAATGCCTGAGGACTGCAGAGAGAGTGCAACCCCTCCCTTGAGGTCACTACAGCACAAACCTTCTGCTGTTTTCACATTCTGTTCTTATTTTCTAAGGGTCCATGGTAGAAGCACAGATGGTTTTTAAAGGGATGGTCCTCGTGTTCTATTTAGAGTCTGTTTGTTGGCAAAATAACCACTGGAATCTTCTATAGGCAAGAAAAAAGCTGCTACAGAAGAAGCTTAAGAATGAACAAATCCCACTACTACTTTCAGCTTTCTGAAGTCTAGCTAGTTAGAGAATCTTAGAATTAAAGGCTCTAAATGTGCAAAGCATTAACTGCTAATTTGGCCTCTGTTGAAAGACAATGACTAATTTAGCTAGTAGACAGGCTGAAAGCCCCCTTAATGTTAAAAGCCATTTCAAGAGATAGAGCAAAGAACTATAGCAGTTTGAAAATTACCTTCTTCCACTGAGAGCTATACACACAATTACACATGTATACAACTATCAGAGAGAACTAAGGTTGTTGGTAAGAGTTCATAGCTACTATGTAGATAAAAGGCTGCTGGATACAGGAGTGAATGCAAATATGAATAAAGCAAGCCTTGATCATACTATTAAAAAAAAAAACCCACACTGTGAGTTGCAGGTCATCATATGCTGCCGTGCACTATTACCTATCTACCTAAAGCCACCTCAGACAAAAAGAACCATTCAGATCTATGTACTTACAAACTTACATGACAAGGGGCCACTCCACCGTTCTTCTCTTACAAAGAGTTCATTAGTGTCCTGAGGGCACTAATAAACTCTGTTGGCCCATTATCAGCCTCACCTGGGACCCCTGCCCACACCCCTTCCCATAGGCCCTTGGGACCCTTTTTAAGTTCAAGCTTGGGTATTATGTGATTTTTGGTTGTGTTGTAGGGTTTTTTGACTTTAGTTGTCTTTTGTGGCTTTCCTTAACGCTTTGTCTACTGTTGTTACTGTTTGTATGGACCTGATTCTGTTGTTTTTTCTGTGGCTTTTGCTGTACACTATGTTCAGGTCCTGCAGGATGGTGTACTGGTCAGGTCTGTGCTAGGGCCATCCTCAAGTCTTGGCTTAGCTCCACTCATGGGGTTGTGCTGGGTCTTTTTTATGCTATAGTATATGTTAAGTAGAAAGATAAATAGACCGGGGCTAGAATGAAGCCATAGGGAATAAAAGCTAGTATAACTTTTAAAAGCTAAAGTTTTCCAAGAGGTTAATAGCATTGAGAAGTACCTAATATTGCTGTGCCAGTCTCTGGAAATAAGCAGTCTATTGTTTCCTGTATCAGATTTTTCTAGTATTTATTTACCTAGAGAAAGATTCTTAAATGCTAAATGCTGCATTGTGTTTTGTTGCAATAGGTTGTATGCTTGTCCCTGATCCCTGTCAGTGAAGCCAACAGGATTACAGAGAGTGGGATTTGCTTCTGTAGTTCAAAATAGGCTATTTAGTGAAACAGATTACGGCATGCTAAACTCATTTTCTGAAGGAGCCTAGTTAATTTTAGTCTAGAGAAGAATAGAGATTAGTCTCAGCTCCTCAAAGGAGAGCTGAGAAGTGAGATATTTAATGCTGTTTATAGCTAGAGCTCATTGTGTATTTTGTATGCTTGACCAGAAAGTGTAAATGCAAGTGTCATATTTGGTTCAAACACCCATTCGTAGAGAGTCTCGTTTGCATGAATGGCCAGCAGCAGTTTCCAGGAGAAATTGTATAAAGGATATGTGCAAATTGCTTTACCTAGGCTAGATGCATTTAACAGTTACAGTTTTGGTACTCATTGAATTAGGTTCACTCAGCTACTTACAGTTGGATTCTAATTAGAATCACTCTATTTTTCTGTGGAGTAGCTCAGCAAACCGGGCAGACTTGGTAAGATTGCTATGCTGTTTTCATAGCTTCAATTGTCAGTCTACTTTTGTTCTGAAGAAAGACTGCCTGTTAAAATAAAAGCTAGAAAAGGGAAAAAAGTTAGAGATGTTCTGATTTCTGAGCTTTTCAGAGGCATGAGGAAGTCATGGGAGTCTCCTCTAATTTAAAGAAGTCTGCCCAGTAAAATTGTCTCTTCAGATCAAAATTTCCTCCTTTTCTGACTTGGAACAAATATTTTCCCCTCTGCCAGTATATTTTACAGTGCAGCTTTTGTAGCAGTCTTGCTGTCTTTGAGCTACCATGCTGTCTCTGTTTCTCAAGGTTTTCAGGTGAGAGTAGTATTGCGAGGGATTTAATGTTAATGAAAATAAAAGGACCAATCAAATAGTCTTTGTAGCTTCTGGCTTTAAGATGCCCGAAAGGAACTGTGTCAGCTTTCTTGTACATAATACTGTGTGCATACCCTAAATATGTTTTTATCCTGAGTATATCAGTAAGGTTAGTGAACATGATGTAGGTAGAGAATGACTGATGTAGCCTAAGGTAGCCAAGCTTATCTGAGTAGATCAGAGTGAAATTTTTTTCCTTGGTTGTGTTTAACAACTCGGTTGTTTTCTCTGTGTCTTCTTAATACTTCATTTATTTGGACAAAACAAAAAGCTATTCCTCTTCAATTTCCAAATAGCTGTTCTTCATGTATTCTTATAAGAATGCTGGGGAGGGGCTATTCATTAGGGACTGTAATGATAGGACAAGGGGTAATGGGTCAAAAGTTAAATGGGGGAAGTTTAGATTAGATATAAGGAGGAAGTTCTTTACTGTAAGGGTGGTGAGACACTGGAATGGTTTGCCCAGGGAAGTTGTGAATGTTTTATCCCTGGCGGTGTTCAAGGCCAGGTTGGACAGGGCCTTGGGTGATGTGGTTTACTGTGAGCTGTCCATGCCCATTGCAGGGGCATTGGACCTAGATGATCTTAAGGTCCTTCCCAACCCTAACTAATCTATGATTTTATGTAAGGTCAAATGGTGTATTATTGTGTTTGTTGATAGAGTTTTTACAGCTTACGTTCTTATTTTGTTCTCAGGAAAGGTTTTCCTGACTGATGTAGGAGTTTGGTTTGAAACACTGGGGAGATGTTCTACCTCTGTGTTCAGGTGTACTTGACAAACTGATACTAAAAATAGCTAAGGGTTTTCATTCAATACTCCTTCATTCCTACTGATCACTAATTTTATCCATGTCATTGGCATACTTGTGTATCAGAATCCCCTAGTAAGTAATGGCAATACTATTGCAGTACTCGCTTGCATATAGGGAATTATAGCAAACACCTTGTGGCAACTCAGCCTGAATCTGTGGAGCTGAAAGAAAAAGTTGTGAAGGCTAAGTGAATTTGTGGAATTTTCCTTTGTTACATGTTTATGGGCTCTGAATCTGGGCTTCTTTTTTTTAACCGATTATACCTAAAAATCAGAATTACAAGGTTGGGTCAGACAAACTTCTGTCAAACCAAGGAGCCTGTCTCAAGACTGGGTAACAACAGATTCTTGGGGAACGAGAAGTTCAGGCTGTGGATACTGTATTTTCTCTCCTGGAAACATCAATAAGGGTTTCTGGAGCATTTAGTTTCTCTTTGTCAGCAGTGAACTTTTATGAATTGCTTATTCTCTCTTTGAACTCATTCGTAGTTCTTAGGTACTTTAGCAGTAGGTTCCACAACTTAATTATGCTTCATATTGTAAAGATAGTTCCTGTATTTGGTTAAGATCTGTGGCCTCATAAGCAATGTTTTGCCTCTTAGGTCTGGTACTTTAAGAAATAACAAATTTTTCCTTTCCCTCCTCTTTAGCAAATACCTAGACCAAGTGCTGCTCCACTGACTGTGTTGGAATCTGGGCTGCTGATTTTTGAAGTGCAAGTAAGTGGTTGCTCCAGATGCAAATGCAACTTGCATTTTCTACCTCTCTCCCAGTTACTTGGTATTGCAGTACAGAAATGGCAGCTTGAAGCAGGTGTGATTTCCTTGTTTGTGTGCTGAACCAGTTGTGTACTTCTCCTTTGAAAATGTGATGACAGATTAGGAATGTGGCCACTTAGACAGCCCGTGTCCTCAACACTCACTTGTGTTGGTGGATGCTGTGCTCAATCAATTGACAGTTTGTCAACAGCTGATTACAGGATAGCAAAATTAAAATGGTGCCTCCTGCGAAGTAGATTTTGCTTCTCTTAGGCTATCAGCACCTTGGTAACTGTTTTTAGGCTGAGCTTGGTTTCCTTGCTGGTACTGCTAGCCTCCCTTGCTATGCAGAGTCTCAGTTGAACAGCAGCTTTCTTGCAGTTTCTGACTCTGAGGGTTTGCTTAGTTTTATTTCACAATGACAAGGAATTAACAGTGGCCCTGAGATGTCTTAATGACAAATCAAACCTTAAGTTAGTGTAATACTGTGGAAAAGTACTCTGCTACACAGAAGGTGAAGAGAATGTTTTAATCATGGAATTGTAGAATGCTACAAATTGGAAATGACCTTAAGAGATCATCTGGTCCAGCCTTTCATGGAGAAGGGAGCACAGATGAGATTATCTGGTGATGGGGACTCTACTTATCCCTGAGAGGAAATGGTCTTGAAATGAGCCACCTTATATGCTATAGCTTTTACATGGATGGCATATGTGCCTTCTCTTTAGCAGAACTGTAGCGTTTTGAGTGCTTTCTCTTGTCCTTGACTCCCAAGTGTTCGGCTATCTCTTGAAGGTGCACCTGAGACATGTCTGTAGCAGTGAATAGAATGACTGGCTCATTCTCCCTTCACTGTGTATGCTGCCATCCAAATCTCTGTTAGGAAACAGCAATATTTCTAGTGACCCTTTACATTTCTCTTTAGCTCTTTTCTGATGTTAAGCTGATGCTTTTTTTTTTTTCCAGTCTGTTCTCCTATTTGACCAAACTATAGTATTTTCTATTTGTAGTACTTTGGTGTGTATGCTTAGAGCCAATTCTCTGCAAAGTACAGGTACCAGGCAATTGATTATGCATTTCCTTAGCTTATAATGAGAAACAAATAGAAGCATAAAGAGCTTGAAAGGGTAAACAGTAGCTAACTCTTGAAATTTCTGTTTCTGCACTTAAAACAATGAGAGCTGTACGGGCTAATGCAGCGGCCAGTGGGGGGAGAAAAACAGTGGCAAGTTCAGAAAAGCAGCATTTAATGCTCACTTTTTTCAGGCCTATTTAAGTACCCAGGCTTCCTGGGAGGGTAATCAGTCCCTGAGAAAATATCTTTCTCTGACTGTGTGTGCCAAGTAAAGGTAGCTTTCTCAGCTTCCTCTGTCTAGAAATCATAGGTCACTAGCATGAATTGAGTGCATGGACTCAAGATGAGATTCATGCCTTTCTGCCCTCTCTCTTCCATGTAGCCAGAGCAGGGGTAGGAAGGGGAAAACCTCAAGCCTGCAATGAGGATGGCAGCTGAAAGGCTGCCCATGAAGATTTCCCTCGTATGCTGCACTGTAACAAGAAGCATCATGAGCTGGAGGCAGAATGCTGAGCTTCAAGTGTAACTGCCACCCATATTCTGATTTGGAGGTGCTGCTGGAGTTCAGGAAGACTCTCAAGACCAAGCTGCCTAGGGAGCCTTTTCACGTCATCTTTCCATCTCTGCATGGTTAAGGGCAGAAGCGTGAGTTACCATCTGTGATTTCTTCTTTTTACTATTCATGCTGCTTATGTCCTTTACTTGGCTTGCTATGTACAATCCGAATTTCACTTTTGATAGTGAATACTATGGGAAGAGAGTCTGAAAGGAATGCTGAAGGAAATCTATGCTCAGAGTTCATTTATAATAGTTCATATAATCTGACCCCCAAAGTTTTAAGCCATTCAGAAAGCTTAGCATGAAGCAATTTAAATGTAAAATCATTATGTCCACATGAAAGCATGTTGAGCAGATGACAGTGTACTCTTCTTCAGGGATAAAATAAGCCTCACATCTCTTGCAAGAGATTTGTCAAACCTGGAAAATATCATATCATTCTAAGCACTTAGAGATATGACTTGAGCTTTTTAATGTTTTGAAGTTTTCTGTCTTGGCTTTGCTTTTGTAAGAGAAATGTGGTGCTTCAAGTCACCTCAGAAATATGCAGCACAATGATGTCTTCTCCCCTCCTCTCCCTCTTTTTCCCCAGTTCTTTATGCAGAAATCTCTTCTGCAGTTTATTTTCATGGGATGTTTCCAGTCCAGGGAGAATTGCTGTATGACAGGTATGAACTTGAATGATCATTGTGTCATGCCGAGAAACTGATGAACTCCATGTTCAGAGGGACTTGACCTTGATAGAGCATCACCAATTGCAGTGGACTGGTTTCTAACGTTCTCATTTTTAATGGCATCAAATCTATGGGGTCAGTATCATTATATATTAGACCTGAATTTTTATACAGACTGGAAATCTTTTCTTGCCTTTTTCCAGTTTTTTACCCCCTTATGTGTTCTGGAGAGTAGAAACTGTAAGGGATAGTACCGTGTAGGTCTTGTATTGCAGTTAAACTGCATTGACTTGGATTCTAAAAACAGATGCAACAAAAGAAGTTGAAACTAGTTTCTTAATAACCTGTTATTTTCTTGGGATGTGAGCTCAGTACTGGGCTCTTGATGGCTGTAGCCTTGGTGTATACTTAGAAAATTCTCTTGCTGTCTCTGCAGGAGTAATGAACTTGTGCATTATAAATGACAATTTCAACCAAAAGTAAAACTAATAAAACACAAACTCCATTATCTCCTTGCACCTCTAGCAACATTTTTTCTTGTTTTAAAAACCAGAGGAATAAATTGAATATAGCAAAATGTGCTGTGTCTGGATTTTGCAGCTCCCAGCTTTTGACAGTCCATCTCCATCCTCTGCTCTGGGGAAAATTCAGCTGCACATAAAGATAGGAAATAATATTACTTCTTGGAGACCTTGGTGTTAAGCAGTCTGTGTTGTCTGAAACCTGGCAGAGTGCTCACAAGGCTTCTCAACCTTTAATGGAAAACAAGATTTGTCATTCTATTGTGTGAAAAATGAGCATTCTTGCTGGAAACGTCTCCATTAATTACCAGGTTAGAGCTCAGGTTTCCTTGCTGAAATGAATTTGGACTTTGATAATTACTTTAAAAGAACAGTTCCATAATCTTGTCTTGATTTTCTTGTCAAAACATTGCTGCTTGATACATTACTTCTATTACAACGAATTGAAGGAAAAGGGAAAAAAAAGAAGATGCTAAAAAAGCAGCATTAAAACCATGCAACACGTGGTGACAGATTGTGACTTGAATTATTGTACTTTCTTGGAAGGAGGGAAAATGTCCCCTTCACTTTCTGCCACCAGCTGCTTCCCCTGTGTGCTTCCTACCATGCTTCTAGGCATACTGGCCTCTTTTGTCTCCTTTCAGGTGACCAGCCAGGAGTAGGGAGATAATAGTAACACACAGACCTTCAGATTCCTATCCAGCCCTCTGGCCAGGAGTTCCTGAACAACCAGGAAACTTTCATGGCTTGAACCTGTGTTTTTTAAAAGCTCTTTGAATTAGAGAATCAGGCTCTTTGCCAAGTTTAAAAAGGTACTCAGGGGGGAGCATTAGAAATGAAGAATTTTCCTCTGTGTGAATTTGAATTCTTAATTTTTTTAAATCAGACACATTTGACTTTGAAAATGTTACACAAGAACATAAAGGGTAAGGAGAAGTCAAAAAATATTGTGGACAACAGTAAGGTGTGAGCTTAGAAGCTTCTGCAGGCTTCTGTGAGGCATGTTCCAGCTGTAAAATATCTTAGTAAAAATACCTGAAGATCTCTGTATAGTTTAATTAGTTTTGAGTGTCAGATCATACAACGGAACACATGTACGTATTTTAGGAGAAATGATAAAATTATCCCACTTCTACTACAATATTACTTGAACAGGTGCTTGCTTGGAGCTGCTATTGTCCCAAGTGTGTAGCAAGGGGAATCAAGCTACCAGCTGGGTGGAGAGAATAGGTTCAGGTCCCTTCCCTACCACTCTGAGCAGTTCATCTGACCTCCTGAAGCGTTTTCTTCCCTGGCTGCAAATGGACTGAGCAGCACAAATCAGAAGCTCTCTGTAAAAGATGTATAAGAGAACGCTCATACACTCCCAAAGGTTTTTACTGCTGTTAGCAGCAGATCTTGTATTTTTCACTTAGGAAAGTGTAGTTAACTACCAATGACACAGTGACTTGGTATTTTGAAGGTAGGTGCAAGCAGTGTGACTGTGGACAGAATCGTAATGTAACTCTACCATTGTTCTTGGCATACCTTAAGGATAAATTAGTTTTAAAAGCCTCAGTACAGAGTAACCTTCTTTAAATGCTCAGAAAAGAATTAATTCCTGTTTTGTTTAATTGACATCTGAGTGCTCAAAGCATCCAATAGAAATTAATAATTTCTTGAAAACAGCTTTCTCTGAAAATTGCAAACAACTTTTAGGACAAATATGAAAGTGCACTTACTCAATAATAGTGTGCTGGGCCCTTTATCTTCTGAAAACCAGAAACCCTTTGTAAAATATGAGCTTCTGCTGCTTTTCTCTTGGAAATGGATGGCACAATTCATCCCCTATTGCTCCATGCTATCCAGTTTTCATTGTTATTAAACGAAGACAAATAGTCACTTGTTCCTTTAGCACTATGTGCTCACCCAAGCAATTTGGGGCTGATAGTCATGGCAAAATGCTGAGTTTATGGTAGAAGAAAGAGAAATATTCACCCTCATGAAATCCTGTATGCAGATGTTGCAATGAAAGGAGTACTGGAAGATGCTAATCTTTTCCTTTTATTTTGCTTTTTGCATATTCACAATTATCAGTTCTGCTTGATTTGCTGATGTACACAAGTTCCTGCTTACAAACTGTTGAGAGGTACTTCAGAATGAATGACTAAGAAGTGGGAAGAAGAGGGGTGTGCCTTAGAACATCCAGGGGGAAATGAAAGCCAGCAATGAAAACCTGTCCTGTTAGAGGCCTTCCTGTAGAAACAACAGTTGTTTTTAATAGGTCATATTGTCTTTAGAGAAGGGCAGTGGAACATAAGCGACTGTTGTAACTTTGAATGTATAAATCTATGTGCATAAAGCAATTATTTAAATGGGAATATGAAAGTATTATTCTTGCCAAACTTAAGTGAAGAAATGCTTGAGTTTAATTAAGGGCTTTGAGCTCAACCCCTCACTGACAAGACTGCCATTTATTTTAGGGAAAGGAGAAATGGACTCAAATTATGTAGGAAAAATGAAAGCTCTGAGCACACAGATATTCTTTGAATATTGGGTGAAGATTTGTGTGGGAGAAACACATTTGGAGGGGAGAAATAGAAGAATTAATTAAAAGTGTTTTACAAAAGTACTCTTGAGAGCTAATGTGCATTGGGCAGGTTGGCAACTCAGCTTTCAATGCTTTGCTTCTTAAACTGGGCTTTTTTTCCTTTTTGCAGCAGATGTCTTCCATTACTTGTGTATTGGGAACATACTAACAGCATGTAGGTATAAGAAGCAGCTTAAGATTTCCATTAGGGAAAATAGTAGAGGGGTCTAAAAATCATGAATGGCTTATACTTTTCTTAGTGGGAGATGTTAAACATGTTGTAAGCCTCCCATTCCAGAATGGTGTGAGGGAGCAGCAGAAAACCTGCTGCTCTGCATGGAAGGAGGAGCCAGGAGTAGAACATGATGGCAATTCAAGCAAGAAGGGGGACCAGGAGCCAACAGGGTCGCACAGAGGCAGGTCTGGACAGTGGGTTCTGGTCAGGGTCATGGAGAAAGAAGCCTGGGCAGAGATGACAGCTGGGATGGAGCAGAGGCAGGGGCCAGCCGTCAAGCCTCAGCTTCAGTTCAGTTCCAAGGGAAAGGAGGAGCAGGCTCTCATTTCTAGCTTTCTTCACAACAGTTCTTACCAGCAAATGAATTGACCTTGGATTTGGCCAGCTGAACTACTCAATTCCCCAGATTTAAACTCCTAGAAGGGGGATGCGCTCTGGGTTAACAGCTGGGCCTTTAATGTCTAAACTCTGTATGCTAACTGTGAAGCTGTTTCATGTACTTTGCTATGAGCCAGGACTCATGCAATTACAGTAGAATCACATTAACACAGTATTTTGCTTACTACCCTCTCCCCATATTTTTGATGGTCTTTACTGTTGATGGTGTTTGGGATCCAGTTCAGAATCAACTGAAACCAGTGGAATTGCTTTCACTGACTTGGCTTAACCTTGGATGAATACTGTAGGCATGACAATATGCAAAGTTTAGAATAGTATTCTTTTTAGAACTGAAATCTGTCTTCTGGCTGCTTTTATTCCTGCCTTCTATGTTTGTATATCCACAAACACCAGTTTAAGTTCTTAGCTATTGCTACATGAGCATAGGACTACAAAGATTTTGGGCATCACTGGCAGAAACTGCAGGCAATAATTGTACTGTTAAATTGGTTATCTCCCTGCCAGTGGTTTAGACTACAGTTCACCTGATTTTACCCAGTCTCTGAAAGGTTTAAAAACTAACATTTAAGACTGCTGTGCTCCAAAGCTTTGAACTTCCAGCCAATTAGACCTAAGAAAAAGATTCTGGCAGTTAATATGAAGTTGGAGGGGGTTTGGGGGCGTGAAATTTATCGGAATATTTTTTGATTCATGCAGAGATTATGAACTTTTAAAGTTTAAAAGTAACTTCATAGAAAATGCAGAAGCTAAAACTGTAATGCTTGCAGTGAGTGCTTTGAAGGTCAGTAAATTAGGCCTATCTTCACAAGGGAAGTTGAGATTTGGTAAAAACATTTCATCCCTCAATGACGTATTTCAGCTATGAATTGTCATCAAAATGCCTCAAAGTCATTTCTCCCTGGTCTTTTATATAATTTAAGCTGTGTAGTGGAACTTTCTCTTGTATTTTCATTTTGGGCTAATACTTCCCACATTTCAGGCATTCGGTGTTTATTCAGAAACTGGTATTTCTGCCAGAAAGTCTCATTTTCCCTTAGAAAATTTACCTTCTGATGAGTTTTCTGCCAGCTTCTGCATAATAGCAGTTCTAGTCCTTCTGAATAGTGAGTCTAGTCAATGTTATATGCTTTTATGTTACAGTGTGGATTTTCTACCTTCTTATGCCTCTGCAGTTGTAGTTCTAATTGAAAGATTGTCTTTTTTAGAAATAGAAGATATTTGATAGCATGTGTAGATTAACAATTAGAAGTTGTTTTTTCCAGAGTTTCATATGCCTCACTTAAGTTTTCTCCATGTGTAGCTGTGAAAAGGTATGCAGTACATAATGGGATCTAAATGCCTAGAATACCTCAAATAGGAGATACTGGGAGCAAGGCAGTTGTGTGTTCATTAAAGGTAGAAGAGGGGCCACTGAAGAATGTCTTTAATGGAGGATTCCCCAAGAGGAAAACCTGTTGTCTTTGGTGTGTATGCAGCAACTCCAAAGGACAATGAGTTGTTTAGTCAGGCCAGGAAAAAGACAAAGGGAATTAGGACTGGAAGAAGGCCGGCAGAATGATGAATAGCTAGTGGATTAGTCAGTACATGGAAACTTTATTTGGCATTCATATAACCTGCAGTCTCAAAGAAGAGCCACAGTGTTCCCTTGGGAGATTATTTTAAGATCCCAAAGAATGTATGTGCTGTTCTTTAGTGTCGTGCAATTTCATCATGTGCTCATCCAGCCTGGTTTTTTAATTCAGAAGGAAAAGTGCAGAGTATCCCCTGGATGCATCGTTACTGCTGTTTTACAGGAAAAAAAAGAGTGAAAAAAGAGTAAAAAATAAGAATAGTATTCTAGTTTCCAGCTCTACAGTAAGTTATTAGTTTCCCCCAGGATCCATTTTGCTGTTCTCTACAGCCTTTGATTCTCTCATTTATTTTATAATCATGAGTTCTCTGCCACTAGAAAGGCAGTAGAGATCACATTTGGCATAATGCCATTTCTAGGAAATTATTTGAGCTGCTAAATATAAAACTAATTCACATTAATTGTAAAACTGTTTTCAAGGTTAACTTTCAACCAGAGTTCTCAAGGCTTACTCTTAAAAAGCGCAGATTTTGCTGGTTTTGTTGTTTTAGGGTTAAATCATTTGAGTAATCAAACCCAAATGGGTTTAAAGTGCAGGTGTGCATAATGTTGGTATTTGGCTTTGAATATCCAAATAGTTATGATATCTGAAAAGTCACTTTCTTGTGAAGCGCTTTCAACACCATTACAATTATGCCAACAGTATTAGTTTGCTACTGGAATACCAGAACTACAGGTTATTGTGGAGATGATATACTAAACTAAAAGATTCACTAAGAAACAGTAAGCCTAAAAGGTCCTGTCTGTCTGTATCATCAGAGGTTAAAATGAAGTAGTATTTAATACAAAAAGTAATTTAATTCAAAAAGTTTAAAAGAATAAGGAGCTTTCTTTTGTATGCTGGAAAGAGAGGGACTTAATGGTAACACATACTCATTTGTCACAAGAAATCACCCTTTCTTCTCTTTTCCTTCATTCTCATCATGCACTTATGCGAAAGAACCCAGACCTGAAAGGGAGAGAACTGCTTGGGACCTGGGCTCTAACCTTCACTCATGCTGATCTGGAAAGATTAAAGCTGTGCTCAGGGTAGGCCTGAAAAATAAATGTTATTGCAGTTGGTGGAGTCATATCGGGTGTGGGAGTACAGCTGAGAGCAGCTGGATCATAGACTAGAATATCCATAGTCTGTTGTGAGTCAAAAAGAGGTCTAAGCTACCCGTGACGATATGGCATGAGGATGTGCAGGCCAGGAAAGGTCAAGGTAAGGATACAACTTTAATTATACACATGGTTGTGCTACTGGTGACTACCAGTGACTGAGCATTACTGTTTGGGTGGAGTAACTGAACTACTAGGGGATATGTGGCAGTAGCCGGTAGAGGAGTATAAGCACAGAAAGTGTAAAAGAACGTGGCTGGCTGTGTACATAAGGGGCAAAACTTGGATTTTTTTGTTTGTTTTTGTTTTTACTTGGCTTTTCAACAAGAGGACTTCATTGTGTCTGCTGCTTTGCTGTTGTGCAAAGTGATAAGCTTGGGCAATTACGGTCCCTTGAGGGATAGAGCAGCTAGTGTGACAGACCCAGGGGTAGCAGCCATGAGGGGCCAGTTCTGGAGGTAGCAGGAGTTTCTTAGTCTGCCACAGGTTAAGGAAGGACTTTTGCCTTCATTTCTGTCATTGCAGTAATGGACAAAGCCATCTGAGCTTGCCCTGTGGCAGAAGATGCTGGGGGGCTCAGCATTCCTTTAACTGCCTTATCTTGGAATTCACATCTCTAATAGGAATCTGGAAATCAAGGTATTTGTCAGAAACTCTGTAAGAGTGTGCAGTGTGTTCCTCTTGCCTGATGTAAAGGGGGAATGCTGTAACTGGGTGATCCTGTCACTGGGGGATATGCCAGGGAGAGCATTACAGAGGGACTGTGTGGCTTCTTCCAGAACCTATGCAAGACCAGTGGCACCAGTTAAAACTAGAGCAAAGAAATCCTACTGGATCCAAGATGAGGCCATGGCTGGTGCTGTGCTTCAAAGCCAGTGCCAGTTCTGGAAATGAAGCACTTGGCTTGCACAGCAATGCATCTGTACCGGACGATCATGCTGAACCTGAGCTAGCCCTACCCAGAGACAAATCTCATGTCTGCACCAGAACCTATGTGCAATAGGTGGCACTGTTAGTTTATAACTTGGGCAAACCACCCACAGGCAAGTGGGAATTGATGCTATAAATAAGTATATGTTAGCTGTGCTGAGCAGCAAGTGCAAACTGCCATTACAGGTCAGGGGATTGATTGACAAGCATGTTCAGCTACTTGCTGAAGTCAAATGAGACTTGTAGAAGCAAGCATCAAGTGATCCTCTGAGCCATAGATGTTCTAAAACTAGTTCCACCTTCAAATACACCTGTGTGATTCCCTCTAGAAGATTAGCAAAACTTTCAGTCCCTGACAATGCAGAACTTCAGGTTTAGGTTTATGCTTATAAGTTCAAATCTAGTGATGTTCATGTTCTGTTCCCTCTCATTCCTCCACTATTTATTTCTGCAGCTTTAATAGCTGCTTATAGCCCCTGTTCTTCTCTTCAGAAAAGGAGGCTTTTGAAGTGTGCTGTGACTCTAAGTGACTGCATTTCAAGTTTTCCACTGCTGTGAATGACGTAAATGACTTGAGCAGAGGAATTGTGTTGCTGTAGGTAGCCAGTACACTCATCAAATGCCATATGTGATTGATACACAGAGATTTTATAATTTCAGGACAGCTATGCTAAGTTCTAGGTGCTGAATAAACTTCAAACTCTACATTTCAGTAGGTGAAAGCTGTCTATGCAGGACAGATACCCAGTGGAGACAGGCTGTTCTAATTTTTAAAATCATGAAAGGCTTTTGACACTTGCTCTATTAATTTTCCACTAAGGACAGTGAGTCCTTAAAATGACTGTTTAGTTAACCTCTGTATGAATGGACTCTGCTTGTTACTACTAAAATTGGAAGTACTCATTGTGCTAATGGATTTTGGCTCTTCCTTGCTGCTTCACCTCTATCTTTTAAGCAATAAATGTTGTTTGGACATTGGTCTTCTGAGAAAAAAGATAAAATGTGCATTTTAAATTAATCCTTCTTATTCTCTTTGCTTCCTTCTCCCCTTAGAAGCTCAGAAGCGAACAACAGTGCAGTTGCCAATGTGCACTCTAGTTGCCTAAACCAATACCACTGAAACTTTGCCTAGCTTCTCTGGCATACCTGTTCCTAGCTTGGCTTCTGCAAGTCTTCACTCTCAGGACATGACTTTAGTTACCCAGTTACTAAAGCTAGAGTCCTCTATTGTGCATAACAGAGATGTGTGTTGACTCAGAGCTTTGTGCTGTCAGTGTATTGCCAATTATTTCTGTGTGTTAAGTATTTCATCCTATTTTGATTCTCCATTCCACAAGTTTGAAAGCTTAGCATGAAGGCTTAAAGCTGTTTTGGTGGATGAAGTTAATCACTTCAGTGATTCAAGCTCCCTGCCTGATATATCACACCTCAAAGATGTATTCACTTGCTAACCTCAAATCCTAAAATCCCAACTGGAGTATTAACAGCAGTCTTCAAACTCATTTCCTGACTATCTAGAAGGGGACAAAAATCAATTACAGCTATATACAAGGGGGCTGAGCTGAATCTTGGAGTTGCATCTTGCATTTGCATGCAATTAAGCTTCATCTGATTTGAGATCTCAAATTCTTTGACAAAGAAAGTGATTGCTCATCAGAGACTTTCTGTAAAATTGTGTTCTGTATGTCTTTTAGGGAGGGGGAGAAAGCTGCTTATAGAACAACTTGAGATATATTCTGTGAAAAACGTGTATGTAACCATCCTAGCATAAGTTTATTCATTGGCTGCATTCAAGAAAAGTTAGATACAAATATAGAGTATGAATCTGAATTAATTCAGTCATATCTGAATTAATGGCTGGCTAAATTTTATTTCCACATCACCCATTTGGTATCAAAAGAATTCCTGAGATGTAACATGTTTAGCACCTAATAAAAATTCTGCAATGAAGTTATCACTATAGTTCCTGGTTCATGCTGTGAGGAAATGCCTCAAATATCTTTAATGATTTTTTACTCAAAGCTATCCAATTTGAAGGTGCTCCCAGAGTACCATTAGTCTGAGAAATGTTTTTTCCTCCCTTTTTAATAAGCCTTTCATGCAAATGGTGAAAAATATTGTTGTCTATGATTGTGGTGAGGCCCCGCTTTTTCATTGCTCTGTCATGTCACTATGGAATTGCTGTGATTTCTTCTACACATGAAGTCAGAAACTTTTCAGTACTAACACAATCAGCCCACGATTGCTGCCTGAGGTATTTCAGCATTGACATATCCTGGGGTCTTGGATGTTAGCAGCACTGGGTGCCCTTACTCATCGCTTAGGTATTGCATCTCAGACATCCATAGGCTTATATGGACAGTGTAGTGAAGGCATTTGCATTACTCTTCTGGCATCCATGGAGACTTTCACAGCACATCTCTCACACTTGTGTTTGTTCAGCTCTGTCTCTAACATGCTGAGTGTGGAGGTGACAAAAGTTGATTTAGTACTTATTGAAATGCATGAAGACCTTCCCATGAGCTTCAGTAGATGTTATATTAGAATCAAACTTTATCATCCTTTCACTGAAATGCAGACTACCTATTCAGGTGCCTGGATATGGTTTACTAGTATTTCCTCTGTGATTTAAACATCAGTGCTACAAAAAAAGGGGCTTGACAAATTGAGTTTCACAGAATTGCCACGTGATAGGAGTGTCCAATATACCATTCTGCAACTGCTGCAGCAGCTGGCACTTGTTACCTCTGTAAATCACAGAATCATAGAATAGTTAGGGTTGGAAAGGACCTCAAGATCATCTAGTTCCAAACCCCCTGCTGTGGGCAGGGACACATCCTGCTAAACCATGTCACCCAAGACTTTGTCCAACCCGGCCTTGAACACTGCCAGCAATGGAGCATTCACAACTTCCCTGGGCAACCCATTCCAGTGCCTCACC
>JASSUY010023319.1:0-10706 GCA_032466535.1 Forpus xanthops
GGTTGGACATAGCCTTGGGTGGCATGGTTTAGTGGGAGGTGTCCGTGCCCATGGCAGGGGGGTTGGAACTGGATGATATTAAGGTCCTTTCTAACCCTGACTATTCTGTGATTCTCTCCAGATGCTCCAGTGGTTTTCTTTAACTCATTTCTCTATTCTCTTAGAAAGAAAATCATATAAATAGGCAGCTCCCTTTATTAAGACCACTTAAAAAGGAAACTAGGAACAGCATAAATAAAAAAAATAAAGCACATAAATCAAAATTAACAAACTGTGCATAATCAGTTTTATACAGAGAAAGCAAAGCAGTATGTTGCTCAAATGTTTCTAACTATGCAGTTAAGAGGATAGGTAATCTTTAGGTAATGCTATAAATTAGAATTCAAAGCCACGTTCATATGCTTTAAACCCCAAACGAAACAAAAATCTGTAAATAAGCAACAGTGGATGAGACATGATGCAAAGATCAGTTAGAAATAGCTCCAAATTATTTCATTTAGTTGGCTCTGTTTTAAATACCAAATGAAGGCACCCACTAGAGTTTTATTCCCACTGTGTAAAGTGTATCTTAAAACTGATAAGCAGAACCAAATTGTCAGTGAGGATTAACACCCATAGGTATAAAGTGTAGGCATACTTTCCATATTACTCTTTTACATCTTTACAAGCAAGCAGAATTTCTACATTGCTCTCCTAAAAGGCTAAAACTAAATTAGAAGATTCCAGTAGGATATACCCAGTTTCATGCAGTTTATTATGTAGAGAACTCCTGCTCCATAGGAGTACATATCATTCCTTGCTCAGGCATCATCCTCTGAACAGAGAGAAAACATTATTATTTTGCCATGAAGTCAAAACTTGCTCAACGTGAATAAAATAAAAACGACAAGACTGGGAGGATATTTTTTGACACTCGGAATTGAACCAGAATTCCTTTTACAGATGCATGGCACAATAACTGAATACTGCAGGTTTCTTTGCTTAAACCTGCAGAGATAGCCAAGAGATCAGCATCCAGACCATTCAGGCCAGATCTGGATGCTGTCTGAACCCAAGTTACTACACTAAAAGCATCTGAGCTGCAACGGGTGTATCCTGAAGTTACAGAGTAAAGACCTCCCAAGTATTATTTTGCTGCCAGCTTCTGAGAAACCTTTCCAAAGGCAAAACCAAGAGGCATTTAGGACAGCTCACATTATGTAGCAACGTACAAATGGGGCATGAAATAGAAAATCCTTGCTTAGTGCTTTGACTTGCTCAAAACAATACAGCGATGCATTCGACCAGTTCATAAGTATTGCAGGATGTCAGACGTGAACCACAATTCAACCAGCTCTGTAAACCTTAAACCTTTGGACTGAGTTTCTCTGTTTACGAAAAAACTCCTTAATTTCACTGGCAGCTTTACAGCTGTCATCTCTTGTTCTGTCCACCTACTGCAATTTAACACTTGATATGAAGACCCAATTCACATGGTCTGAAACAAGTTTATTCCCAGGGGTAGTTGGGTTGGACACAAGGAGTCTCTGGCTTTTATTTCAGTGTTCCCTTTTATCTGGTCTCTTATTCACATGTATAACTGTGGGTTTTAATTCCCCTCCCCCTGTCCTCTGAGCTCCTTCAACTCGTTTTCATCTCCAGAGCAGCTACTCTACTGATGAAAGGAAGGGGAAGAGAAGTGTTTGCTGACATCTACACATACCTCCTGCTGGATGGTGTCTGTCTCACTCCTCTCCCTTTTCAATCCTCTCCACAAGCATTAGAGGATTTTAAAGTGGTCTTCTCTGTTATTTTGCTGTATATTCCCTTGTTCCTATTTGAAAACAGCCTTTTTCTGGTCACAGCTTTAGTCAGCTTAATATACACCACAATCACCCTCCTTTGGGGCACTGATTTAATTCACAGGCTGGACTGGTTTGACATAGCATTTGCAACTCCATATTTCCATGCTCAGGGAAAAAGTCAAGCAGTTACTTTAGGGTCAGCTGCTTGAGTTAAATTTCTCTCTTTGATGTAAATAAAATACATAGGCTGACGCTAAGAGCTCTGCACAAGTAGATTAGATTGACATGAGTGAGGTAGCTCACAGGATTATAAACACTGTGTACGAAGCCTGCCCTGCACCTGCACCTTTTGAGTTAAGCAATGCAGTGGAACAGCACTCCAGGCATCAGCATGTGGAATGGAAATAACTGCCCAAGCTGCATGAATGGACAAATCATAGTATCATAAAGTGGTTTGGGTTTGAAGGGGCCATAAAGCTCATTCAGTTCCAAGCCCCTACCAAGGCCAGAGACACCTTCCACTAGAGCAGGTTGCTCCAAGCCTTGTCCAACCTTGAACACTGCCAGGGATGGCACAGCCACAGCTTCTCTGGGCAACTTGTGCCAGTGTCTCACCACTCTCACGATAAAGAACTACTTCCTAATATCCAAACAAGGGAATGTTTGATTTACTAGTCTTAACAGCCTTGTCCATTGTCCCTGGCTGGGCAGACACAGTAGGTGATGGTCCCAGGAATCATATTATTGTCAAAGTCTCCTTTAGCTTTGTACTCAGTTCTTTGTATCACGGTCATTTGGAGAAAGGAGACCACACTTTATTGAAGGTGATGCTTGCAAATCATTTATTGTTACTCTAGACTGTCAAATAACTGTCATCTCCTTTACCAGACAGGCTTAATGTACAATACTAATGCATTAGTCTATTCCATGCACATCACTTCTTATCATCATTACAGGGCATTTGTGTATATGAAACGGTGTTTCGTCTTCATTTCCAGGCCAGCAGATTGAAGACACAATAAAAGATTCAAATGTGAGTTCTTACTGAATCTAATATAGCACTGTAAAAGAGGAAGCAGAAAAGAACATTATGGCAATGTCACAATGTCACTCTAATCTAGGAAGTGTAAGCTTGTCTATGGAGTGAATGTGCTGGATTTCATATCTGCAGCACTGTCCAACAAAGATAAAGCAACTTAAATCATCATTTATATCAGTGAGTGTGAAAAAAGACTGGAGCTGGCTTCTTCACAAAAATAATTTAATGAAACAAAAGGCTAGAAATCATGTTTCTGAGGCTTGTTTTGAAAGCAGGAAATCCATTTCACGAGCATGTAATTGGTTAGAAAATAGGTTTAATTCCATATGCACATAAACCTCAGAATTTTAAGAATAAAATCTTACGCTCTCTCCATACAGTCATTGAATAAAGCTCATTGAATAAAGCATGTGGAGAGAATGATTCCCACCTGTGCTTCTTCAAGGCTTCCAACCCACTCATGGTAAGCAGATGCCCACAGTAGCAGGGTTATTCTTGAGCAGGTTCCTTTCCTAATTCTACCCCAGGCTGAGAAACCTTCCCCAAACCATCAGTTTGACTCTTCTGTTTCTGTGAATTGATCTGATGGGAAATAGCTTCATTTTCATTTTTAACCAGTTTAGTTTTAGCATCAGCTGTAGTTCCCTCTTTTTTTAATACTGAAAGAAAACTCCTGTGCTGCTAACCCCAAAAAGAGATGAGCACAGCTGATCTGAGTATCCACTCCAGGCTAATGGAGAACAAACACCATCAGAGGGGAAATCAGCTTCTTGCATCAACATGAGCTGGCAAGTTCAGAGGGCAGAGTTGGTTTGTGTCCTAAGAAGAGGCGTTACAAGAGCTTGTGACTAGTAAGTGGCTTTAAGTTTCAATTAAAAGATGAAAATTCTGTTCTATGTAGGAGTTCCAAGATAAATGGAAAAAAAGCTAATTGTGGGTGCATCTCAGCTGGGAATTTGTGAAGTTTAAGCATTGCATGGTTTAATGCAGTGAAATCATAGCAGAGTTTTGTGTTATGGATAAAGTTGGGGGGACAGAAGAATTGACCTTAATTCTTGAAGTCCCCTGGCTTGTGGAAGGTTTCTGCAGCAGCGAGAGTTAAAACTGATCACCTAGTGAGCTCTTTTTAGCTATGTATTGTTTTCCTAACTCTTAATAGATGGAGGGGCACTGGGGTTTGTGTTAGTTTCTAAGGACTTGCATGTATGTATGTGGTAAGTAAATGCATGTTTTGACATGTTGTCCTTGTTACTAACAGCAGAAGTTACACTGCTTCTGCTATCTTCCTGTAAAACTATAGTCATGACAGGAGGGTTTATGGAGTTTAATGGCACTGGTAAGGGCTATATGATAAGAAGCATTTATAAAGCAGTGAATGGAGACATGAAGAAAGGTGCTTGCAAGTTAAATCAAAGAAAGACTGCCTCATTATGTTGTGATAATCCATTAAATAGCTGGAATCACTACTGCAGCTAGTATCACCATTCAGAATCTTAGGTGGTGTGTAACCTCAGAACCTACTCAAGTAAATGATGCATTAAGGACTGTAAGCTTGCTGTTCCTCTGCTAAATCTTTGCTGGTAGCACTGCTGATATTCACCCAGGTACATCGATTTTGTGAAGAATTTGTTTAAACACCAGAACTAACGGGCACAATATGATCTAAACCAACGCTGTGACCTGAATGTCAATGGCTTTGCTAGGGGAGACGGGGACTGAAATGCATCTTCTTGTCAGCTTAACTCAACTAAAAGCTTTTCTGTCACTTGTCCATTGTACTTGATTTTCGCTTAAGGAGGGGAAGAGGTATAATTTACCCTTCTAAGTGTGTTAAAGGAATAAAGGTTAGGTTGAAAGGGGGATGCTAACCATGCAATGTTCAAATAAGTAGGGAAAGATTCACAGATACTTCCTGCTTCTAGCCCTGCTGGAGCAGCACCACAACTGATATTTTATGGTTCAGGGTTGTGCTGTCATAAACCACAATGCCTTTCTTCAGGCTAAATTGTGTGTTTATGGTTTGAGTCACTTGTAAATGCTTAAAGTAGTGCTCCCACCAACTTCTGTGAGCTAATGCTACTACACAGGGGAAAAGTTGAGTTTTTAGGTGCTATGGTGTTTTTTAAATGGGCTTTCAGTACCTTTTGTGTGTGGTGATTGCTCACTGTTGTTAAACAGTGTTTCCCAAAGGTGAGCATTTAAGAAAGATTCTCCTATAAAGCACTGTCCCTTATTACTTCAGTTAAATGTCTCTTCCTTTTTTACTTTCAGCAGTGCAGGGTACACAGCTGAGCAGTTCAAATCTTATTCAGAGAAGTTGGAACAGGCTGATATAAGTGGGGTCTGAGCTAGTTTCCACCCAACACTGGGCCCTTAAAATATGGCTTAGTGGCTTTGGGCTTGCTTTATAATCGACAGGCTATTCTGTACTCGGACTGCTCTAATGGAGGTTTTAAACCTCCACCTCCAAGTGAATCCCTGACTCTGCTTAGGATAAATTCAGGTGTTGTCATTAAGAAACAAAACTTTGATCACTGCTTCAATCAATGGAAGCCAAATATAGTTGGGGAATACTAGCATTATACTGTGCATTACTTTCTATAAATGTTGTGGTAGTCATGCTTATACTCTTAAATAAGTCATCATAAACTCAAAATAGTTCTTTATATGAGATAAACTTCCCTGAACTCTAAAAGTGGGTCAGTCAAGCTGTTTCATTTCAACAAATCTTAGTATCAATTATTCACATTGCTACTCAAGCTCTGATACAGTCTTTCTTTCCTGGTGCACAGTAAATGCCGATAATGGGATGATAGATGTCTGGGGTACACACGGTTTGAATTGCTTCTCAGCACCTATAAAAGTTTGGGGGTTTTGTGACAGTTATTGACTTAATAAAAATTGCCCATTTTCAAGTCTGCAACGGCTGTCTGTGATCAAGTTTTGCCTTTGCTATGGGAGAATGTGGTTGAAATGCTCCTTACAGAGCTTCCCCAGGATGCATTTCAGGGCATCTTTTTTGGTAGCCAAGCTCGTAACTGCTTGAATGGAGCAAGTGAATGCAAAGAATAAACTTAAAGACACATTAACACCACCACAACAATCCCAATTACTCCGCAGCCTTGCAATGCTGTGAAGTCTGTACGAGTCCTGTGTTTATATAGGCGATGGGTCTGGAATATTTCAAAGTCATTGAGTATTAAAGCTTACTTACAGTGAGACATTCAAAATTGTGTGTGCTAAGTGTTTAATGATTTTAAGTGTCTGAAAAATGGTTTAAGTAGGTTTAATTATTGATCATGCCTGTTATGCATATTTTCTCTTAGATTCTGTGCTAAGTAAACATCTTTATTAGAATTTGGACATGGAACGTGGAGTTACTCCTGCTTTGCTTGTGGATTATTTGGGCTGTGTTCTTTGGGCTTGTTTTGTTTTCCCTTATTTATTGGACATCTGAGAGCTTTTATTGTTAGGTGACTGCCTACTGTGACATTACTGTTCCCTAAGTGTGCCTGGCTTCAGGGCCATGTCTGATTGGATTGAAATGGTATCATAACAGAGGATTGGGCTAGAGGAATAAAGTCAGCAACTGCCTGAGATGCTTTAAGCTGAACATTTTGCTTTTGTGCAGGTAATGGCTGCCTTCATTTTGACCGCCTGATCTCCTTTGTTAAGCAGAAAAGGGAGATTCAGGCAATCAAAGATAAAGGTTTATCTTTTTGAAAGCTTGAAGTGGGGAATGGCTGGGATAAGCCCTGGAAGCTTCCTCAATGAAGGGCTATTTTATCCCTTGTGCAAGGGGATGCTCAAACAACCTGTCCCTGAAGCACATGGAGATTAATGCCATTCACCTGGGAGAGCATAGACAGTTGATTCTGCTAGGAATATAGTAGAAATGGTTTGCCTCAACTCCTTTGTTAATTCCAGTTCCTGTGAGTCAAGAGATTGTAATGTGGAAGGAGGTCTGGTTTTCTTTCTAAAGTTCAGTGACTGTGCATCGCTTGCCAAGTAGCCATTTGTCATGGTCTTTTTATGACAATCTGCAGTAACTCATTTCTGCAATAGTCCTTCATCCCTTTTTTATTGAGGGGAGTCATGGAGTATGGAGAAGAGCTATATGCTGTGCAATGTGAGCCTTGAGCCTAGGACTACAAGGGAGTTGTTCCTTCTCAGGAGGAAAAGGAGCAACGACAGCTTGCACTTGAGCATACATCTTATACAAGAAATAAGCTGAAACACTTCCTCTGCAGTGTAAGCAATCACTAGAGACCTATGCCTTTCTGTATGGTCTGAATTAACACCAGCTCACTGTTTTACAATTCAGTGATTCAGGAAATTTGTTACCTATGAATGAAGACAACTGATTTGCTACAATGCTGCATTGCGCTCAAGTGGCTGCTTGCTTGGGTTTGTCCATTATATAGGCTGTGTTTTAATGTAAGACTGAGTTTGTTCCGTCCAGCATTGCAAATTACCCATGAAATCCATAGAAATGGGGCTTAGTGCACAAAGATGAAATACTCCAAACATTAGCAACCTGTAAGAGATCACCAGTGTCTCAGCTGAGGTGGCAATTCCTGTGTGGGTATCCGTGGAGTGTATGTTCATTAAATAGGTGAAGGTCAACAGTGATAACATAATTAGACACCAGAGCTATTAAACAAAGTCCTGCTGCAGATGGAAGCTGTGAGACAGTGTGTTAACATAGTGTATGTGACTGAGAAACAGGTGTCTTCCTGGGATGCTGGCTGGGTGTTCGTGGAAGCATCCATTATTCCATGGGAAAGCTTCTATAATTTCTTTACATACAATAATGATTAATACTCTGCCTTGACATAAGCAGGAAGGTCTATAGTGATTTTTTTCCCTACCTCTGACCTTGATTCAAAGCCATTCATTAATGTAATGAACTTATGGAGAGCACTTTTAATTTTTCAGGCTTCATGCCTCCTGGTTGAACATTTTATTTGATATGTTCCAGGACAAGAACATCTGTGAAGCTGCAGACAATGGCACTACTAAATTATCCTGCAAACTTTTTCAAACCATTAAACCATGCAATCTGAATTTGGGTCATTCACTTGCGTATGAATCTGTCTGTCCTTGGTTAGATACAGGTACTGTAATAAGTCTCAGGCACCTAGCTGCAGGCAGGTCATTTAAGGTATGGTTAAGCTGGCTTCTTTCTGTGTCTGTAGCTGTTGGCCAAAATGAAAATCGGAACATTTTGTGAGGTGTAGTAGTGCTATACAATGCAACTGCAGCAATAGATCAGAACCTGGACCTTTAAAATATTTAACAAAGTCTATTACAGAGAGAAAAACAGTCTATTATGGAGAGAAAATATGAAACCAGGGCAGGGCAGTGTGGACTTCCTGTCAGAGTACATATATACTAGCCAAGTGGTGGTTTCCTTTGGATGCCCAGTCTAATCTTTTAGAAATAGCCTAAAATTTACACGTTCTTGTCTGAAAATATAAAAGCACATACTGAAAAAATAAGCACTGAAGATTTCCATCATGTGTGACCAAATAGAAAATTTCAGGGACTTTCATTAAATTTAGTTTGTAATCTACAGCAGAATAAATATGAAGATGTGGGACTGGTTATATTTACTCTGAGCCCAGGGAAGTTGTGAATGCTCCATCGCTGGCAGAGTTCAAGGCCAGGTTGGACATAGCCTTGGGTGGCATGGTTTAGTGGGAGGTGTCCCTGCCCATAGCATGGAGGTTGGAACTGGATAATCTTAAGGTCCTTTCCAACCCTAACTGTTCTATGATTCTATGAGTCTATAACAAAGAGTCATTGTGGAATGTTTTATTTCTCAAAGAGTAGGCCAAATCCATCACTATTGTGTGACCTTTTGATCCTAAACAAGCCATTTTATTTTTACCCTTGTAGTAGTAACCCTCAATTCTAAAGCTTTGCTTCAGGTTAGTACAAGCCCTTAAAAAACAGGGACCAGAAATTTTGCAAGGAGATGAGCTCCTTTGTAGTGCCCTATTATAGCCAAGTTAATCAGGTCTTTTTAGTCCTGTATCCTGAGGTTCAAAACAATATTCAAGGGGTTCAGAAGATGCCCTTGCACATCTTGAAAACATCTGCTGCAGTTCAACAAGTTTGACATCCTTAGGTGACCATTCAATTTGGTGCTAATTTATTCTGGGAAGTATCTATCCTTTGACCTCTCTATGATGATTTTCTATAATAATCTTACATATGTATTATTATTCTACTTTTATATCCTATTATGTTCTATTAAGAATTACATTAATCCATATTTAGTCATGATAGAAAACACTGCATTGCCTCATAAGCTATGTTTATTCTCCAAGGTAAATCACTGTTTACCTTGTGTTTAAGAGTGGAAAGATATTATCAATAGATAAGCAAATAACTACTTGCATGAGCAAATAACTGTTAAAGGTGAGAACACTTATCGGCTAATGTTAATCATAAAATATGGTTTGGATTCCCTGGGAAGAAGCATTTACTTCCTCAGCTCATCACTTTATGCCTTTGATATTCTACTTGGGAAATCTATCCAGTTTTATAAAGATCCACTGTTTGTAACTTACGCATCTCTGATTTATTTTTAGCTTGTATATTAAGTTTCATGGAACCTTGCATGTTCCATTCTTCCAGCTAACCCTACTAGTTAACATCAGCAGTTCTTTGCACGTCCCTCACAGCAGCTTGTTTTAAAGAGGATGTTGCTCCATAAAAACCAAGTTATTTGTTAACCAAGACATATCCATGTGGCAGCAAATTCTGTTCCCTGCTTATGCAAGTTCTAATATTGAGTAAAAAACCTTAATGATGCAATTAAAATAGATCATTCCGGTGTCTCTGCAGAAAAAAGCGTTTGCAAAACCAAAGACCCTTGCAGAACATAACAGTTGAAGAACTGCATTGCCTGCACCCCCAGCACTCAGCACTGCAGACTGGCTGCAGTTGTCCTCTGTGTGCAAGGGTTCTGTCTCTTGATCAGCAAATAGCATCAGATGAGCCTTGGCAGGAGCTCTAAAATTTGGCTTCCTGAATGGTATTTCTGTACTCTGTGAGTTTTTAACAGCAGTTTATGTATGAAAGTGTTATTTTCTCTACATTAATTTGCCGTGAATTATCCATTATAAATGATATACTTAATTTTAAATCCACCAAGGGATAAATCTGGAGATACCCCAGGAAGGCTATGGATCTGCTAGAGGGAAATTTGGCTAAATAACCTATGTTTATCTTTACTAATGATTTTTAATCATCGATGGCATACCAATCACTATAATAGTGCAGCTCTTGCATTCCAGAGGAGATTAAGTGGCAATTTAGCTGCAGTTATGTACCTTTGCAGGAAGCTGACAGGAAAAGCTTTTCTACTAGAGGTAGTATGAATTTAGCACACCTCATATTGGCACCTAGCTCAGTGTTGTGAGAAATAGATTTACATGACCACAGACTTAAAAATATGAGGTCAGGGTCAGTATTTAGCCCCTGATTGAAGGTCCTACAACCTATTACATGGAAGGTAACATCTCTCAAGTAAAATAAAAGCTTGGAACAAGAACTGGTGCCTAAAAGTCTAAGAAAGACATAATCAAGCTGAAAAGAAGGTACCACTTCCCTAAGTGAAGAGATGTATTCCTAATCCTTTCTTATTATTACATACAAGTAGTAGGATCATCACTAGGTGAAGAACATGCATCAGGTCTGTGTGTCTTCCTAAGAGATATGCTCCAATGAAATCTCAGATTAATGGGAAAGGCATATTTATTTTCCTATCTAAAAACTATTAATCTATATAAGTGGGTGTCATGGGTTCAGCAGCAGCAGTTATTTTTCTTTAAGTAGTAGCTGGTGAGTACTGTGTTTTGGATTTTTGGCTT
>JASSUY010023320.1:0-12599 GCA_032466535.1 Forpus xanthops
CCTCCACTCTGTCAGTTTAAAGCCATTCCCCCTTGTCCTGTCACTACAGGCCCTTGTTAAGTCCCTCTCCAGATTTCTTGTAAGCTTCTTTACATACTGGAAGCTGCTCTAAGGTCGCCCCAGAGCCTTCTCTTCTCCAGGCTGAACAACCCCCTAAAACAACGTAACTATTTTCCTTGGATAAAATAGTTTTGACAAGCATCATCTCACCATTTTCTGACCAACCAGAGTTATCCATGACAGCATGGGGTGTTTTTCTAAGTCTATTCTGGCATACCTTGGAAAACAGCGTGGGCTAGGTAGGAGCAGGAGGGAACATAGAATTGACAATACCAAGAAGATGGAAAGCTGATGGTTCAGGTATACAGGTAAATAGGGCCTTTTTATAAGAAATGCTGGCATTTGTGAATCATATAGAAAAGTTATGTAGTACTCATTTGTGAAAAAGTACCCGTATCTCCTGAGATTATAAACCTGATTTTTAACAGCAGCTGTTAATATGCTTCTTAGACAAGCACTGCTATTAGTGCACACATATGCATGTGGTGCCTTTATACAACATGCCACGTAGCACTTCAGAAATCTGCTTCTAAAATACATTATTTGTTCTGAAGAAAAGATGTGCACGGATCAGATCATACCACACACATTTTCAAAACAGAAGGAATTTTAACTGTCAGAAATCTGGTTTGGTTTTGTGGTGTTGTTTCTGGGGTTTTCTTCATTTTGTTTGTTTTAAGTTTCATTGGAAGTGCTGCTGTGTTTGCAGTGTGAGATTCTTTATTATGAATTCAGCTAGTAGCAACAAGGATTGCTTGCACAAACAAGCTATCAGAAAGCACCTTGTTCGGTTTCAGGGTTGGGGGTGTGGGAAACATGACTATAGCGAAACCTATTTCAAAACATAAAGCTTATTAATTCACAAGTTCTTGAGCCTCTGACAGAAAACACCCAGGCATTGCTTGTGATAGCCAAGTAACAGATTACCTTCGAAAATATTGTATGCAACTCTTAAGCATAATGTAAGCTAAAGAGGCAGCATGTGTACGGTGTACTGCAAGCTACAGCATGCATGAAATTTAAAGAGACTTATGATATCAAGATGGATGATCTGTTGATGAGACAATGAGCAGGCAAGAAGTAGATCCAAAGGCTGTAGCAACTGAACCGTTGGCAAAAGTATACTCCCTGATCAGCTCTTCCAAAAGACTAGAAAATGGTGAAACTCCATCTATCTTATAAATGCCTGAGCTTTCTGCAAAAGGACAGCACCATGTCCATGTTTGTTAACCTACATACACAAGTTAACACTCCTCTTCCGCAAACAATTAAAAACTCCACTTTCAGATACAGAGATGATGGATCCACCCAGAAGCAATACAACCAAATTGCAGTAAGTTCTTAAAACTTCTTCAAACACTTCCATTAAGCTGTATTTGACTGACAGCTTTCCTCAACTTCCTTGCCCAAGGCTTATACATGTGGTCAAGAAGACAAGTAAAAGCAAGCAGAATTACTAAATATTACTGTGTCTAAAACCTAAACCTAACATTCTCAAGTAGCTGACTTCTGCATCTGTCAGGCACCCTCTTATATTGGGACCCCAGAGTTGGATGCAGTACTCCAAGTGGGGTCTTATGAAGGGGGAGTAAATGGGCAGAATCACGTCCCTTGACCTCCTGGTCATGAACTAGAACACTGAAAGGTATCAAAAAAACTAAGTTCTCCAACTGTTGCAGTGCTCTCTTATCACTGGCAGGAAGTGATGGTGCAGATAAAGAAAGAAACAGTGCCTTATAATGGATTAAACTAGGCTTTTGCCTTTTTTCCTGAAGCAGCTCCTAAACACCATTAACAAAGAGAAAGCCTTACATCATGAAGCTCTTAACTCTCTGATTCAGTAGAACAATCCCTATGCTTAGGTGAAGCAGTTACTACAGCTACATTTTAAATATTTCTGCCTGATACAGAACACCTTTTGCATCTTTTTTAATCAACTCAAAGATTAAGTCTTCCACAGATCACACACTACATTACCCTTCAACATTAGCAACAAAACCAAGCCTACCTTGTAGAAGAACTTCTTGGCTAGTGTATGCACATGAATGAGGTTAGCTGCAGCTGCAGTGCCATACAGAAACACAGAAACATAAAAGTGGGTGTACCAAGAAAGAGATCGTCCAATGACAGAGACAAACACTGCCACTATAACGACAGTCACCAGTGTGCAGATCCAACTTAACAGTGTTAACCCAAATGCAGTGAACAATTTCTTCAGGTTATGCATAGCTATGAAGAAGAAAACAGAAGTTTCAACAGTTACATATTCTACTGCAGAGTATCATCAAGCCTGCCATTACCCCACAGTATAACTCCCTTAATGACAAAAATAAACCTGCATGAGGAGTCCACTCTGAAGATTTCTCAACAACAGACTAAATCATTTCGCCTATTTCTTTGCAAGTCATTTTGAAGTCTGCCTCACTGCAAGATTTATCCCCAGACTAGCAGTATATTATGTGGATTACCATGAGGAACCAGCTGATCCACTCTGCCAGTTATAAAGTCTCAAAAAAAAAAAAAATTAAATCTGAATTGCTTTTGTTGTAACTTTTTCTTATTCCAAAAATGTCGACTGGATTCTGTGGGGAGGTGCTGGTGGTTGTGTTTCAGTTAGATCCTTCTTTCTTTAGCACGTATGTTTCTACACATACCCGAAAGGGACTAACTAGAAGATTTCAGTTGGTTTACACCCTTCAGTAATCTTTGTTATCTTTTTCCCCAATTGTTGTTTTCCCATTTGCTCCTGAAAAAACATGATTCTGAAGCCCTACCTGTGCTAACAGAGTTTCTGTAGGTAATAAAGGGCTTTTTTCATTTTCAGATCTTTCATAGGATTCTATTGTAATCTTCATGAAAGGGTAAGAGACATGATGATTTGTGACTGATAAGACATCATAGACTCGTAATTATTCACAGTTGAGAAATGTAAACACAAAGTAACTCCTATGGCATGCTGCACAACCTGAAATTTATTTCTGAAGTTCATCTGAACACTTCTTAATCAACTAACTATTATTCATTAAAGAGTAATGTGATTGATTTTTGTTTCCCCAAGAACTACACTTACCTCTGTTTTTGGGCTGTATTACTTTTTTGCTTAGATAAAAAAAAGCAATAACTGCTGTAACATAGTTCATGATAGCACCAACACGAGCAGGATAAGCCAGGACAAATAAACCAAGCACATCGAAGAACACAACATTTCCATGTCGATACTCAAAGGATCTAGCCAACTTATCTGATGTTGCTAGGTATTTCAGGACCGCTAGAATATTGTCACCTATTAAAAAAGCAGATACACAGCATCACTATATCAGGAGTGATGGACAAGCACACACAATTTTTTAAATGTAAGCATTCTTAAAAAAAAAATAAAACAAAACAGAACTGTACTTAAATATCCTCAAAGACAAGCATACAACTGGTTATTGTGAAATATGTATTCAATGGTAGACACGGCATAGGATTTTCATGAGTTGATCTATTACAGCTATCACAAAAATAAATATATTTGGGAAGCTCCATGTATTTGAACACTTCTGCAATGAAAGGTGCAGTGAAGCTTTCAGCTCTTAAATCACAGGATCATAGAATAGTTAGGGTTGGAAAGGACCTTAATGTCATCAAGTTCCAACTCCCCTGACATGGGCAGGGACACCTCCCACTAAACCATGCCACCTGACTCTGTTCAATCTGCCCTTAACACCGCCAGCATTCACAACTTCCCTGGGCAACCCATTCCAGTGCCTCACTGCCCTTACAGTAAAAAAATTCTTCCTCATATCCAATCTAAACTTCCCCTGTTTAAGTTTGAATCCATTATCCCTTGTCCTATCACTACAGTCTCTAATGAAGAGTCCTTCCCCAGCATCCCTATAGGCTCCCTTCAGATACTGGAAGGCTCCTATGAAGGTCTCTATGCAGCTTTCTCTTCTCCAGGTTGAACAGCCCCAATTTTCTCAGCCTGTTTTCATATAGGATGTGCTCCAGTCCACTGATCATACTCGCGGCCTCCTCTGGACTTGCTCCAACATTTCCATGTCCTTCTTATGTTGAGGACACCAGAATTGCATGCAGTACTCCAAGTGGGGTCTCAGAAGAGCAGAGTAGAGGGGCAGGATCACCTCCTTCAACCTGCTGGTCATGCTGCTTTTGATGCAGCCCAGGATACGGTTGGCTTTCTTGAGATCTGGTATTAAACACTGGACTTCACAGTTAACTCACAGAGGAGTTAATAATTTCCAAATCTTCCTCCTCTTTTCCTTGTCGTTACTAACCCCTCCAAGTTTCAATGACAATTACCTGCACTGATTTCCCTAGGTGACTGTAAGACAGGAGACAAGGAGGTTTCCTTTGTAGGAAAAGAGGTACCAAAAAATTTTTTCTTTCCCGCAGTACAGCAAAACCACATGCATTTAAATGCGAACAGCAGTGTTTCTTAACTTTCATTTTGTTTCTACTTGACCTGTAAAAGTGCTTATTAGCTGAAAGGTTCTTTTTTTTTCTTCCCAGCTGTGATACATTAAGCAAGAGATATTATACATAGGAAATTTTAAAAAAGCTACTTTCTTTCCTGCAACTTGCACTTCAAGAAAGTGTTAAAACTCTTACTCATGCTGGAGATCTGAGTTCTTTGGAAGCTTAAACAGAGAAATGGTCAAAATACCAGAGGCACTTAGAATTACATTAGTTTTCCTGGGAAACTAGAGGTCTTGCTGTAATTTTCTTTACTGGAGTATGTCAAATAGCCTGCTATGAGCATGATCTGTTAGTAGAAAATAAGTCCTGTTTATCAACAGTCCATGTGCTACATTTGACTGATATCCATTCTAAAAGAAAATCCCCTGCTGACAGATCCAAGTCTCTATGCCCTCAACTTAACCATAAGCTTCCTATGATGAACATTAATCAATAAGGGCACTTATTGAGAGAAAAGGAACTCAGATCACTGAACAACCAGGTACCAACAACTAGATTTTAACCTTAATTACATTCCACAGTTACTCTCAAAACAACTTTACTGGATGCTGAAAAAGTTTATCCTCCTAAGTTGAGCTAACATATATCCTTTGTATTTTAAAGAAACATATTCAGTTAATTCTTTGTTCTTTAGAACACGTCTAGCATGTGCTAAATGTGTCATTAAAATTATGGATTTCTTGCACTGGTAGTCTTACAGCAAAAAGAAAAAGCAGTAAGTTTAGTAAATGACCAAATTTTTGAAATACCAACCTGCTCTCTGAATGGAATCTGTTAAAATTCTGTCTGACGTGTCATATTCTGTATGATAAATGTAGCCATTTTCAATAAAAGCCAAATCTATTCCTACAGAGACAGAAAAAGCATATTTGAAATGATGTGACCTAAAGCCTCAAAACAAACATGTGAAAGCCTCAGATATACTTTACACAAAATGTTGTGCTACCTTGCAGCCCACTCACTATCCTCAAAGATAAGCAAAACAGCCTGCAGAAGGAAGACTAACTGGGATTCTGTGTGTGCTTAAAAAAGTACACTGTAAAAGCATTTTAAAGTATGTCTTTTCTATGTACTGTGTATCGATGTCATGCAAATTAAACTGATCTTTACTGAGAAACACAAACACTATTAATCACCTCAGCTTCAGCGAAGTGGAAAAAGGTGATTCCAGTAAAACGTCAATACAGATACATGCTGAAAAGTGACAAAAATGCAGCACTGTGGAGCTATAGAAACACCTTCTCAAAATATTACGTGTGTTATTTTTATTTCCCATTTGTAAGCAGATTTTCAAACACAGTCTGAAAATTCTTAAATTACCAAAATAGGTTTTCTGTAAAATTAATTATACATTCAGTGTATTCCAAACACACACCCACTCAGCTGCATATGCAAAAAAGCTGCTGTCTGCAATCCGAATCCTCACAACTGTGCAGAGGTTTAATAAATCAAACCTCAATTCTATCAGTGGACAAAGAAGAATGAACTAGTTCTTTAACTCGATTACTTAATTTGTATTTGTTTAGAAAAAAAAACATGTCAGTGAGAATTCATTTACCATTTATGATGCAAGTACGATTCTGAACAAACAGAAACTCATTGTACACGATCAGCTACTTTATTTTCAGGCTAAAAGCATACTTTGGAACAGTTCATGCCAACAGTTCATGCATATTCTTTGGAACAGAATATGCCAACAAGTTTTGTTCTAAGAATCATTTCAGAGATACCACTGACAAGTGACATTGACAACCTGCGCCAGACAGCAAGGATTTGCAGAAGTTTCCATTCCCTTGAAATGTGTTTGCACTGTGTTCTATGTATTTTCTTCACTGATAATTCTCTGCAGAATTGACAGCAAACTACAAACAGATCAGCAAAGCTAAAAAACTGCTATCTTGTGCCTGATTATGACCAAGTTACGAAAACTCACCCATTGCTAATACAGTGACTTTAAAAAAAGGTGGTTTTAGTTTATCCATTATGTACAAACATTTAATTCCCACAAACAGGTTATTAGCTTCATCATCAAATGTTTACAGACAGAATGTTAGATAGCATACTGTTAATTCCTGGATTTTCAGGAAATTTTCTGGACAACAACAATCTCAAAAAAACATTCTTAACAACCTGCAAAACGAAATAAATCTAAAGGTTCTTGCCCTAGAAAATAAGCAGGAAAATTTGCTCCCAAACTAAAAGACAGATCAAATTTTTGGACCTTCACAAAAGTGAATTGCAGAACAGTCTCCTTGTTATAAACTTAAATAAATGACTCCAACATGCATATTGACATGTCTTCTGGTAACATACCTGGAATGTTGCCAAAGTCCCTGTAGATACGGAAATCTGTATCTGCTGGGATAACACCGCTCTGAAATACTTCCTGTGCTACCACAGAGGCAAAGGGATGCTTGGCTGCAACTATGTATGCTTGTACCAACCAAGGATTCTCAGGTCCTGACAGAAGAGGAGCAGAAAGTTCACAACAGATACTTTTCATCTGGTTAAGATATGTATCTTTATGGTAAGAGGTATGTAATGCAAGGAAACTCACTAACTTTAAAATGCTGTTGCCCCACAGGTAATATACTAAGTGAATTTGTATTGGCTAAATTATTCAAACTTGAGAGAAATAGTTAGATACACTGTGGGAAAGAAAACCAAACAACCCAACACTGATGCCTTGCCTATGTGGCTGAGTAGATCATTCATTTCTCAAAAAAGACCCAAAGGAAGACACAACCTTTAGCAGAGTTTCCAGTTTATCGTCTATGTATCACACCTCAAAAGTGTTCAGAGAAAAGTCTCTACAATAAAGCAGTCCTGCAAGTAAACAGTTAAGCAGCTCCAGCAGCAGAAGAAAGTCTGCAGTCCAGCTAGGGTGCAGCAGAACTCAAATGTAGCCTGCAAGACATGGAAGTACTGCTGCATCCTGGGCAGCAGATGGAGTTCTAATGCCAACACCTCCCTGCAAAGACTTTATTTAATTTTCACAGTTCTTTAAAGTATATGAAAGCATGCATATAGAAGATATACAAGATATCCAAATCTCTTTTTCTCCTTATTACCTAGATGTGAAAGGGAAATACAATTTCTGTAGTTCAGTTTTACATAGGCTTCTTACCTATTAGGTAACTTCTGCGGCAGTGCTTTAGCCTACACACATCTAAAGACAGACAGCAACTTATTTGCTACACAGGGTTCAGAAAGAGGCACAGAGGCTCTCCCATCTTTTGCTTATAAGTCACTTTTAATGCTCCTTCTACTCAATATTGTTTATCATCAATTTTCTTAAGTGTAGAAAGTGGACACAATGCAAGCTCATACCTGTTTGAAAAACAAGTTCTCTTCCTCCTACACCCGCTGCCTCCAGGTTAATAAAAGCTCTAATTGACTTGGCCCACTCATGTTGCGTAATGAAGCCGTGACTAGCCTTGATGGGAAAACAAAATTAAAAAACACAGGTAAAATATCTTTCAGACCAGCCTAAGTGCTATTTTCTATCACGTACGATCATAACTCAAGATTGGAGAAGGCAGATGGGTCACTTACAACACAGATGCGTTAAAAAACAAGTCCTCTAATTAGGCTAATATGGTCAATATTATTCATCTACATACATTTTTCCCTTTGAAATCAAATGCATTTTCCTCAGAATGTTAAGACTGGCATTTAAGTAATATTTCAAGAGATTAAATACAACCCATACCTGCAGTTACTCTTTCCTTAGTGAGTCTTAATACACAGCTTTCACGTACATTTTATAACTCCAGCATATTCTCACCTGCAAAATATTTTCTTCTGCACCATTGAATAAGAATATGATAGCATGTTGCAGGGGCTCTGATGATTTTGAAAGCGTGCTAAGTATTTCAAGCATCACTGCACAGCTAACAGCATCATCACTGGCACCTTAAAATAATCAACAGAATAATATGGCTTACGACAAACGCACAGAATTGCAACAAAGATAAGAGTATAAAAAATGTTATGCTTTCGAAGTGACTTAATCTGAGGTACAGTTATGTCAAGCTTTAGTATATTTTCTGCTACTGCATGTAACCTACGTTTATACTAGTTAAAAGCAACAGCAGAGAGCAAAATGATGTTCGGAAGTTGAGCAGATCCAGTATTACTGTTCAAGAAAAGCAGACTAACCAGGTCACTAAGCAAGCAAAGTGATCACTGGCTATTTTTCTAAGAACAATATGAATAAACAAGGGCAGAGTTTTCACTTACAGTATACTCAAGTTTAAAAAAAATAAACATTCCTACACAAGGCATTCCACTATAGCATCGAAGTGGACAAAACTTCAGAGTAATGTAAGGCCAAGATTGCAAAATAAGCAAAGGAAACACCTTTGCTTTGAATTCACACCTTTAAAATGTTCCTAAAATGCAAGTATACATTATAATATGGTATTTTCACTATCAGATGCTTTCCACTATCCTTCTTTCTTTGCAGAAAAAGGCTTTTGCTCTGAGCTCAGTGGTCTGTTCTAAGTTCCTCATGCAACACTATTCTGGACTTAATCTCACTTCCTCACACTTCTCATATCCCGCCATTTTTTTAACCTTGATTAAGCATCCATACTTTATCCAAGGTCTCCCCATTTCCCTTGTTTTGCTACAAGCTGTACCATCTCCCTACACCACTCTAATTCACAAAATCTGTGAGCAGAGATATTTAACTTCATTCCTTTAGGCCCAGGTGCGTATATGATGCCAACATGCATTGAGATGCCAATGACAGCATGGGCAGGCTGCAGCATGCTATTAGGGCAGACTTATTAGGTGTTACCTCTTTGATTCGCTCATTAAAAAAGGAGCTTTTCTGGAGCCTGTAACTTGGCAAAACTCAGACATATATGCCCCTTCCATGAAAAAGTCATATTCCTGATACAAACACAAATCTCAGCCTAGCTAATTTTTGCCTTAGCTTATTGTATGGAGGTACTTCAGAATAAATATATAAACCCAAAATCTTTACTATTTTATGTGCATAAGCACCAGCAGCAGATTTTGTCTTACTATCTGGTTTTCAAATACATTGATCACTGAGTCCTGCTGATTCTGGTTAAATAACTCTTTTTTTTTTTTTTTTTTAGTAAAAAAACCTGTAGGCAAATAGCTTATAGAAATACAGGAGAACAGAAAACAAAACATTCTTGTTTATGTTATGTGCACAAGAAAATGAAATGCAGACCAGTTCCTCACTGTTGTGATGAAGGGTGAGGCTGCTTTGTGATAAGGGGCAGGCATACAGGCTGATTTCTAGCTCCTCCATGAGTTTCTGTAATGTCCTAGACAAAACACTAATACTCTTTAGCACCTCTGTGCAAGGCTGGTGAAGTATTTTACTGTCTGAATAACCGTAAAGAATTGGTGTAGACATAATCCTGTGTTATAACCCACAGAAACAGACACACAATTTACATAGGGCATCAATTTAATGACAGTTTCAATAATCCTTCTATTAAGCTTGTGTAACAGTCTTTCTGATTCTATGCAGCCACATTTAGACTACAAATACATAATTAGCATCTCTGCAGTTCATAAATCTTGGAGCATGCATAATACCAACACAGTTATTAAGCTTACTTTGGAAACTCATCTCACCTAAATATTACCGAGGAGAAAGAGAAGTTCTGCATACTATTTGTTGACAGAAAAAAAAAGGCACAAAGAGTAAAGCAAAAGCTTCATTTCTTTAGCTAATAATTGTTTTCTCAGTAGCAAAGACTACTTGCATGTGCTAAAGAACAAACGGTTTACCTGTCAAAATAATATATCATGTGAGGTGTAAATGAAGAAATTGTCAGTACAAGCATTGCTGTTGTTGACTTAACAGTAACAGGCACACACCTTTGGCTAAGTGTTACAACAGGTGTTTTCGTGTGGCTCTCAGTTCCCTACCTTCCTGATACTGTTAAAACCATGTATTACACCCTTGCTGCAATAACTATTTAACATGATTAGATTTATAAAATGCAGAGGGACAAGTATAAGAGAGTTTTCAACAGGGAAAGTACTGGCAAGATGTAGACACCACCAAGGCAACAGAACCTTAATCTCTGATCACTGCAGTCTTTTGAGACGGAAGCTCTGAATGCAAAAATAAAATAATAAAAAAAACAACAAAAAGGCTTAAGGTAATCACACTAAAAATGTGAGATAAAGAACAACAGCAGTAAAGGGGAGGGGAATTAGTGAGGGTGGGAACAGTCTGGCACAAACCATCCTACAAAAGGAAAACCAGAATTAAATCAGTACAGAACTATGGAAATATGAAAGACCAGAACAACAGGTGGAAGCAGCACATGAACTACAAGCACAAGCAGGGAATTATAAGAAAGGTAGATAGAACCAAACGTTCTGGAAGTCTAAATATAGTTAGACGGCAAATCTGTAATTTGCTGCCTCCCATAAAGTGACAGTGAAATTCCTCACTTTTAACAGAACCAAGCTGTCACTCTAAATACAGAATCTCACTGATATCAAGCAGACTGACACATGCAGTATTTTAGCATGTGGTTTATAAGGCTACTTGACAGAAAACGACAGCAAGCCAAGCTCTGTGGCTCATGTAATACAAAGAAATGCAGAATGAACATGTGGACTTACCTGGGGTATTTGGAACGGAATCAAAGTGACAATTAGATAACACTGCATGCTCAGCTCCATTTCGCGGTTCCAGCTTCACTACGACATTGGTTATGTTTGCATAGTAACTAGTAAAGCCTCCTAAAAAGTCAATGCTGAAGGAGCCTGTGGGCCTCTGTATGTTTACAGATATCTTGTGAGCACCAGTGCTTTCTCTTTCTATTGCCCTAACTTGTTCTAAGAGGTAGTTAACTGTAACAACTTCATTTTCTGGACTTCCAACTGGTCTGGGCCCAATTGCAGTTATATTGTCAAGATATCCCCTGTAAGAGATAAATTACACATTCACCACCAACATATTCAACATTTAGTACGCGACTTAACTACAACCGTAACATTTTTGGACACAGTTTTATTTCAAAACTCACAAAATATGGAAGAGACTAAAGACAACTAGCAATGGCAGTCAGGATGCCTGCCATTGTAATGATCTTTAGACATAATAATCTTTAGAGCATTATGGCAATGGCCATATAGTACTGATCTTTAGTGAGGGCTCCCCGTCCTACCATGATATTAAACCAAAAAAAATGGTTTTCTGGTTTGTACGTACCAATCCCAAAAGAAATAAAACAGAAAAGCTAAAGCTTTTCTCTTTAGCAAGGTTCTGCATATCCATACCTGCTCTTCCCTAAGCGTCTGAATAAGCACACTCTTAACAAGAGTTACACCAGCTAAAAATCTGCAAAGAAGCTTTCCCAGACACCAAGTACTTTGTAACAGTACCAGAATTAAACTATGTAGGATGCATTGCTTGACACGCCTAAAATAGCACCCTTAAGAGGCAGCCAATACGACAGCTGGCACCCTTGCAGTGTTTTTACTTACTTTACACAAGCGCCCAACCTCTTGTCAGAGCAGAGAAAGACACAAGCACTCCGCAAGGGACGCGACAGGCCCACGGATGGCAAAGTCCCGCACCGGCTCGGCCGGCGCTCAGGACTCCCACAGCGCACCCCCACCATAGTATGGTGCCCGCAGAATAGTCCGTACTCCCGCCCGGAGCCAGCCCCCGGCACCCGCTGCGAGCCTCCCGCCGGCGCACAGCAAACGGCAGCCGCAGCCGCCGCCGGTCGCCCTCCGAGTAACCCATGCGGACTCTGCCCCGCGGCCGGCGTGGCACGGGGAAGCGGTTCAGCTCTCCACCGCCCTCCCGGTGCACCCGTCCCGCCCGCCGTACCTGGCGCGGAGAGCGCTGAAGTCGCGGGGCCCGCCGGCGGGCGGCTGGCTCAGCAGTCGCCGGTGCGCGACGTGCACCAGCGCCCGCAGCGCCAGCAGGTACAGCAGCACCAGCGACGCCCCCCGCGCCTCGGACAGCGCCAGCCGCCGCGGCCCTCCACGCTTCTTCCCGACCATGCCGCGGTCGCCGTCCTCCGGCGGTGGCGAGTGGC
>JASSUY010023321.1:0-52209 GCA_032466535.1 Forpus xanthops
CAAGTCCAGGTAGATGACATCAACTGCTCTACCCCTGTCCATCAGTTCCATAGCTCCATCATAGAAGGCCACCAGATGGCTTGCTCGGGAACAGGTGCTGCCAAAGGATCATCACCTATGTCACACTATGAAAACACTTAAAGCAGCTGGGTTAAAAAATAAGATCTTGTTAGTGTGTAGCAAAAGAACAATTAATTCAAGAATCAAATTAATGCCTGTAAATGGAAACTTCCTAAAACCAAGAAAGACCCTATTTTCTTGCAGGACTGCGCATCTCATTTTAAAAGAAGGAGGGGGCACAAACTTGTTATCCGAAGGGCTTTTGTAGCATCTCTTAAATGGAGTTTAAGGGATCGGTGAGCCAATACACTCAGCCATCTGGCAAGCCTAAAGCTTCAAGCAAGCCCCATGGAAAAAAAGTAGCATCTTTATCTAGGTGCATTTACTGTAATTTTAATTGTACTGTGCTAAAGAGAAGCAGATAAGCTGAAAACACTGCAATGCCATGCACTGTAACACATGCTCTGCTGAAAACAGTTCAGGCTTCTGGGCAATTTCTTAGAGTAGCTGTTGTCAAAAGGGCCAGTAGGGACAAGAGAGGAGAGGGAAAAAAAAAAAACAAAACCCTGATAGGAAATGAATTTATAATATTGAACAATTAGCATATTTTTGTACAATTAAAATAAATAATGGTTAAATTCATCTCTGTAAGCTCTTTCACAGACCACTTCCTATACAAAACTAGGCTATTTGCCTTAAATATTTTACCACCCTTTGATAGCAAATAAATCTAGAAATATTTCAGGCACAGCTAATCCATTTTGATAGTGCATTATTTTTTAACAGACTCTTCAGCCACGGATTTCCATATTTTGCAGATTATTTTAGATCTTGCCATAGAAGGATGAAAGTTAAAGCAACATATGGTGGTCAGACAGCAGCAACAAATTATATCCTGAATGAGACTTCTTCCTTTGATTATGCTGCAGAGATTTCTTCTGATTATCAGATAAAAGACAAAATCTATTCTCCTATGAGTTCATATGCAATTTTCACAGCTTTCCATTAATATAATATGGGAATTACAAGTAAGTTTCTCGTAAGTGAAATAACAGACACCCAGATGCTTAATCTGCCAAGATATGTATATCTCTTTCCCAGATGACAGTCACCCAAGTGGCCCCTTAATTCCTCAGGTCTATTCCTAAAAATGACATGGGGACTTTCCACCCCATCCATTCTCTGCTGTTCATGTGTCCAATAAATGATGTGGTAACATCGCAAATCCTCAGAACAAGAACGTAAGTGCAGAGCACAGCAGGCCTTTACAGCAGCTAACCAACAGACTGCAATTTGAAGATGAAAAATGGTCCAGGGAACACACTGTCAAACTGGGGGGATAATTTAACCACTGGAATTAAAAGCCCTTACCCCAAACAAAAAAAAGCCCAGTCAGTAGGTGCATTAACCCTTGGTAACCTGTTGAGTTCAAAGCCAGCAAGTTAAGCGTAATGAAATTTTCAATTGCTCCAATGCATCAATACAATCCAAGTCCCAAAGCACTAGGGCTGACGTAGACAAGCAACAGAAAACAGGTTTTCTGAGCAGACCTTTCCATACATCACAAAGGACAGAGGTTAAGGGTGGCAGGAAAGTGTCCTCCTTCAGAAAATCCTTACTGGCAACCCAGCATAAGGACACACAAGTGTACTGCAACACCCAGTGCTCCAGCAGAGCAAATGCCCTCCCAAAGAAAAGCTGTTTCCTCAGTCATGAGTTCCCATGAATCCTACTCTCAGCCTGCCTGGCTTTACAAGCAAGGTTAGCAATGCTCATTAGCAAGACAGGCAACTTCAAGTTCATTAATGATGCTCCATCAAGGGGACTCAGAAAAAGAAGTCTGGGAGGCCAAAAACAGGCACATGCTGCCGAATTATTAGAAAAGGCTTGATTTTGTGTTTTCATGGCTTATACTGTGCTAGCATCAGCTGTGCAATATATGACAGATAGCTGGTGAATTTGGACCAGCTGGTGAATTTGAGCCACTGAAATCAACTGACAACACCTGCAGTGCTTCTGCTAGGAATGAGCAAAGTCAGCCAGACAAGCAACAATGCCAACAACTTCCATCTCAAGATAAATACATGAAAATAAATCCAACTGCAACATCACCCCTTCCAAGAGGATAGTGCCCCATAGCAGAACTTCTGCCAGAGCACCTGGGGAATACCCTTAGGCTAAGGGTTCTCAGACTGCAGTAAGTGAACTCAAATCTACCCATCAGTTAGTAACACCTCATGAAAAAAACAAAACAAAAAAAAAGAAACCATAAAATACCCCAATATGTTATTTCTTCTACAGGGAAAATGCAGAAATGGCGAGCAGAAAAAAAAACACCCAGACAACTGCACACCTCCTCTGTGATGGAGGGTCTACAGTTCACATCACACTGGTGACAGCCAAAGAAACAAAGTCTGAGGACCCCAGCTTCAGGAATACTCATCCCCCATTACTCAGAAGTGCGCACACATCAAACCCAGCTGTGTTCAATCCAAATACACAGCAAAAATATTTATCCTACTGCACTGTTCCCTGACTCTTCCCTGCACCCAGAAACACACTCCATTTACCTTTAAGATAAATTTTCCAAGCAGACTGGCACTCTAGGCTTCTAAGTTGAGAGACCTTAAAGAAGACTAATGCACATTAAATGGTAAAAGTGGCACTCGTTTTAGACACTTGTGATTTGGGCAGCCAGACAGAAAAATAATGAGGAGCAACTGAAAACACTGTAACCTTGAAAACTCTTGGTCTGTGCATCCTTCTCAGTCAGTCTTCTGTTAACCACCATTATCTGCATTTCTTAAAAGGAAGAATCCTCATCCTTGTTCACCACCTCTCCATGCTATGCTTCACAAGGGTCCTGTCACCTTTGAATTTTATATATAACAATGCGTGATGCAGACACAGAAATAAAACTTCTGAGCAGAAGATCATAAGCAAGACTGACTTCCACAGGAAAGCTAATGCTCTCTAAGCCAGTGCTGGCTGAAGCACAGCAGGTATTATGGAGAAAACAGATAAACTCGGTTCTCCAGTACCTAGGAGTAGCCTGGTCAGAGTGAACCATGGCAATGAAAACCCAGTTATCAGGGCAAAATGGATGTTCACACAGCCAGCTCAAATGTCTGTGTGTTGTTTCCCTAAGGGAAGGCTTGAAGTCAAGCTTGGGAAAAATGGAATGCAGAAACACCAGTGTATTTGTGCAGAAGAGACCTGAATCTACTGGCACAGGCACACTGAGAAGGGGCCACCTTGGTTTCTTCATTCATGTCATGGTTTATGCACATATAATGCAAACTTGTACGTATGATGAATTAACAATACCTAAAGGAGTTTTATTTCATTTTTTTTGCCTTATTCTATGTACCCTAAACCTTAACGGGTTTATAACAGGCAACACCATGGCTGGAACCACCTCTCTTATCCTCAGGTGGTTGCAGCATATATATTGTTAAAAGATTTTTAGCTGTAACTAGCAAATAAATGGGACCTTAATGAAGTACTTTCAACTATTTGTTTAATGCAGCATCATACCAATTTTATTTCATTAAACTCAGTAACACTCACAAAACCACACAAACTCATGTAAAATCACCAGTCCTACCTCTCTGCTCTGGAAATAATCTGCCTGTATTCACTGCCAATATTTGTTGTAGAGCAGCCTCATTACATTTTCAAAACAGATTTCCCTAAATAACAGAAGGTGAAGTATCTTGGTAAAAAAAACAAACAAACAAAAAAAAACTTCCTAGACTGATCAAAAAAACACAGCAAGGATGTTGTGATGCAGACCTTCTCTGTGCGGAACTTTTGTTCACCCGGACTGCCCTCTTGTCAAACAACTTTCCTACTTCCCCACAGGTAGCCTTCAATTTCATTTACTCACGTCATCACTTCACTAAAGCCACCTTTGTGTTATATCTGTAAAGACAAGCAAGTATCTTCACATCAGGGCCTCCTGTGCTAAACTTCAGCAGTCTCCATCTAGAGATTCTGCTCTTGCATAAGATCATGCCAGATCTCTCCTGGGGAAGAATTCAGCATCAACACTGCATGGAGTCCTCACCCCAAGGCACCCCCTTCAAACTCACCTGCCTCCAACTTGGAAGGAGCAGCAGGAAAAGAAGGGCACAGAGCCGATTTCATTCACACAGAGAATGGCAAGGCACTTTATGAAGGCAATGGAGCTGCTCCCACTGCATGGCATGAGATCAAACTTGCCCCATTATAAAGTCTTCAGAGACAGGGGCTCTGTCAGCTAATAAAAATCCCTCATTCTTTATATAAAATGATTTTTTTAACCCATGTCCTTTGGCCCATTTAACAATTTATTGACTGTGGGAAGTAAAGTGAGGCCACATGAATCTCTTCCTGGTTATTTGGTTCAGACTCTCAAATTAATGCAGAAGGTGGAAAGCTCAATAAAGAACTACTTAAGAAAAAAAAGAAATGCTCTAGTCCCACTGTGACATATCTTCCTCTCAGTTTGCAGTCAGGTCGCACCAACTGTAGCTGCAGAGTCTCCTGGAGGAAAGATGGAAGGGCATAAACCAGCATGTTCCCTCACACTGAGCAGAAATAACTTGAGATTTGTATCACTCTGCACTGAAACAGATCAGTAGAGCTCAGGTAGACAGATTTAGTGCCTCCAGCATGGAACAAATTCCAGCCAGATCCACAAAAATTATTTTAGGATAAAATTTAAAAGCTGAGCAGAACAAAGCAAAAAATCATTCTTTTTTATTTTTGTAAAAATGTATTTAACTGGCTTCTGATTGATAAAACAGGCATTTTTCATCTTTTTTTTATGCTGATAGCTTGTGTTACATGCAGATTTTGTAGCCAAAGGTTTCATCCACATTTATTTCCCAAAATACAAATCTAAAGTGAAAACTGAGATAGAGATTTTTTTTGCGCTGACTGAAGAAGTTGTTACTCAGGGATATATATCCCCAAAAACATGACCTACTGTTTAAAGGACTCTCTCCTTTCCTTCCAAGCTAGTTCCACTGTTCAAAGGGAAAAGATACAACAAATACTACAGAGCTGATCTGTAAAATGAATCTAACTTCCACCTTTGCTGTGCAGTTAACCATTAGTTTTTCACCCAGGAGGGTCTGGTGCTGTTTAGGATCCAAAAGTAATACTTGGTTCCTTGGTCATTTGTCTCCAGAGAATGCAATAAAGATCTTGACACAAAACCTCATACTACCAAGAACAAAAGCGCTAAGGCCTTTGGCAGCAAGAATAGAAAAAAAATTAGTAATAGAGCTCAGATGAAGTAAATAGACAAAAAATGGTACACGCTTTGTAATCATACAGTGATGGTATGCAGCACAGCCTGAAAAAGCACAGGGTCACTGCTCTTTCCTATACAACCAATTTAACCATCTGGAGAATAAAACTAATGCCACAGTAAATGTAAACGATACTAAACCAAGAGGAGAAGCAGGCAAGAATGCCTCAAAAATATTCAGCTCTCCGTCAAGCTCAGAGAAATGGGCTGATATAAGTGAGACATACCACTGAAGATAGATGTAAGGCTATGCAGTTGGGGAGAAATAATAATCAGCGCAGGAATGAAGTGAGAGACTGCTGTTTAGAAAGCAGTAATGCAGAAAGACTTGAGCATTAGGGTGGATAATGAATTAGATGAAAGTTCATGCTGCAATACCACTGCAGAAAAAGGCAATTGCTATCCTGGGGCACATGCACAGAGATACTGGAAGCAATAACTCAGTTTTAGACAGTCTTTGGCAAGACTGTCACTGTAGTGCCACAGGCTTTTTGCGGCCCATTAATCAAAAGGGAAAAAAAAAAAAAAAAAAGAAAAGAAAAAAAAAATCAATTTTTTTACCAAAAATCTAAGACCTGGGGCAGGGGAGGGACGGACTATGGGGGATGACACATAATGCACGGAATAAATCAAAGCCTCCTTAACACCAACCTTGTGCCCTGCTCTGCACCAGCCTGGACAGCATGACCCATGCTCATATTCTCAAATCTCAAATGCTCCACTCTATTCTCAAACCCTTGTTTCATACATCAATTTTCATAACAAGCCTCATAAAGAGTTAGATTTCTAGAGCACTCAGAAGTGTTGATCTTCAGACAAGAAATGCTCTCACGGCACAAGAGTAAAGAGGAGGAGATAAAGAGCTCCATAAAGAACAAAGAGATGCTTTCACCCCATGGTAGGCATGGTGACAGCTCAACCATACACCATCTTCTAGGCAACGGGCAGGTTTGAGAAGAGATGCTCAGTGCATACAAGTGCTAGGAACAACTCATGCTTTGCTTGAATGGCAGATTAGCTCTGGCTGAGCATAGAGACCATAGCTTAACTGGTCACCACTACAGAGGCAAACAGTCACCCTTGAGCAATTTGAACAGTCCCACATTGCCAGGCTAACAAGAGTGAAGTCAGCTCTGGCAGAGTAGAAGAAAGCTAGAGAGATGCACACTCAATGGCCAAGCTTTCACTTCCCCTAGAACACCACTTCTCAGCAAGGCTCAGGCACAGAAACTCATCCCCCTCCCATTCCATCCTCAACCAGTGTGCAATACTCCCGCCACTAATCCTACAAGCACTTAAATTACACAACAAAAGCACTGTGCTGTGGAAGATGGATCATAAGAATCCTCACAAAGACTTCAGCCCACCTGCAGAAAGCAAGGTTGTTGAGTACTGCAGGTTTCTCATTCCCCAAGCAGATTGGCTTGGCTATTTAACTACTACACAGCTTTGTACTTAGTCCCCACTTGACTCTGAAAGCTCCATAATGTTCCTCAATACCCACAGAAAGTTTAATTACTCAAGAAAATAACTCCCCCCAGGAAAGTTAATTCCAGAGTGTATGAATGTGTTCCAGAGTTGCTATTTCCATGTTTTATGCTTCTTTTACGCTTTCATTGTGAAATGTAACAGTATGTAATTTCCCCTATACCTGGTGTCAGTGTTAAAACACAGATTCATTTTTTCCATGCAATGCTTAACAGATTTCTTCATGGCAATATCCTATGTTCTAGCTTGTGATATATTATATCTTTTCTGTGCACAACTGATAGTCTATCTTACTCTAATAAGCAATTTTAAAATACATTATAATAAGGAAATTACTTTTAAAATTACAAATGCATTATACATTGACAGTATATCAGTGCTTGTTCTGTGACAGCATTCGCCCTATCCATCACAGGGATCTGCAAAGCTGCACCTCTCAACTATAAAGAGCTTCATTCAACACTGCGCAGACTATCAAACAGGAGTTTTTCCTCAAAAAAAAAAAGCTGGTCATTAAATCTGCTTTTATTATTCTTCTTTTTTCACATTCCCCATAAACACCGCAGCCTTTGCTAGAGAAATCAAAAGTAAGACTATTCATAAGAAAACCGCGTATTTGTTTTCTTTCTCTTTTTAACCCCCAACTTGTATTTTGCAAACAAGAAGCTCAAACCAATCAGTTCCAGTCAGGCTTTTCAGCTTCAGATTTAAATCCTTTCATGACTTCTTCAGAAAGCACGCATCAACACCCCAAGGAGGTGGGGGAAGAGGGCTCTTGACACTGTAATTTTCTCTGATGAACAAACTGATGTATTACCAAGAGGTATCTATAGACTGAAGCAACTTGCCAACTGACAACCAAATCCGATTTGAGCACAGGACTTGAAATAGCTACAGAAAAAAAGTTAACTGATTAGTAAAATACCATCTACGGTATGTGATTAGACTTAAATCTGCAGGAAAATAAAGACTGATGTAGAGCACATTTGGCAACTGATAATATCCATCTTAACACAGTGTACACAAACACCATCTCTGTCCATCTTCGCCCACATGAAGCACAATCCCCTCATTACTGCACTGGTCTGGAAGGAAGTAAAAGATACAGGCAAGAGATAAGGAGTTACTTTAAGCAGATCTACTGAATACCCAGAAACTGCAAGAAGCTTAGCTTCCAGCAGAGCTGTGTCTAGGTGTTATCCTATTACAATGGATATTACGACTTACCAGGATTTTGGAAGTCCAAACTCCAACCACCCAAACACACTTAAAAATCCCAGCAATCTCCTTTTTCACTCCCCAAACCCACAGAATGCACAGAAAAGGGGCACACCGGATAAGGCCCAGCATCAACGGGCCAGAGTCAGCCTCAGCTGGAAATTAGGACACGTGGGAGAAGACTGGGCCTCAGGGAATGGGACACTAGTTGGTACAAGAGAAAAAGGTCCAGGCTCCAAGAGACAGGCTCAAAAAGCAGTCTCTCCAGCAGGTTTCTAATAGACACAAGACCAGCACAGATCATTCAAACTGCTCAAGGACAAACCCCTACATACGCATGTAGGTGAGTGGAAAGAGAAGGAGGATTATTTCTTAAAGATGCCCTGAAGAACACAATGTTCAGACGCAGCCTGGCTACACTGAGAAAGGTCTGGCTTGAAGAACACATTCAGCAGAAGGTCTGGCAGGTCAGCAGGACCAAGGCACAGCAGTCCAGAAAAATAGAGTGTTCTGGGACAGGAACACAATAGCATCTTCTGGCTCCAGGTAGCTGGAGCAGAAGGGTGGGCAAAGCCAAAACTGCCAGAAGAAGATTGAAGACAGAGCAGGAGGAGAGAACTCATGCATAGGACAAATCAAACAGTGACACATGGCATAGAACAGTACTCCACTTAGGGCCAGTGACTGCCAGAGTACTCACCACGAATTTGTGATGGCACTGCTTACTTTCTTGTCAATAACCCACACATGTAAGTCTAATATTGTAAGAATAAAAGAAAAGACAGAGCAAGAGGCTGCTTTTGCAATTTTTAGCCATTCCACTGCAGCAGAACTGTGTTAACTGCAAAGGAACACAGCCCCCATTAATCTGGAAACACATTTTATTGTAAGTGTAAATTTATTACAGCCCATTAAGTAACATGCAATCAATAGCTATTTATTATTTTCTGAAGGGGTAAGGAAAGGAAAAAGAAGTTTCTCAGGTTGCAGTAAGGAACATGTCAATTTGGGAGGAAAGAAATCCTTGGAAGAGTTGCAAGTTCTTAATTGCCACTGATGTCTGATGCAGCACACTGCATTCATGGCCCTTAGAATTAGGTAAGTGAGATGATGTTACACACAGTCATTTCTCAAGCAAGGGCCTTGGTTGGTGTAAGTTTATCTGGATTATATAAAAGTCAAGTGACAGTCAAATTGAGACTTGTCAAGATCATTTTATTCCTACTTCAGACTTACAAACAACACAGATTAAAATTACAGAGGGAAAAGGGGACAGAAAAAACGAGAACAATTTTAATTATTTTATTTACATTTAATGACCTTTCAGAAGCTTTTTAAAAAATACATATAAGTATGTTGTGGTGCCAGAATATGCAAGTAAAATCTTGGCACTATCCGAAATGTGACTGTTTGAAATTATATTTAATTTGCCTTTTTTTAAAAAAAATTACTGCGTCCTAGTAAAAAAAAAAAAAAAAAAAAAAAAAATCAGCAATTTCCAGCCAGCGGCATTAATATTTCAACTTGGTAAATTATTCTTTTTAAAAAGTTTCTAATAAAGTAGCACTTGCTGCATGTCTTTTAATAAGATTATATTTCTATATATGATGCTATAATACATTGTACTAAAAACAAAAGAAAGATTACCACAGGAGGAACAGAGACATATTCCTTCATTTTAAATTTAATTTCAAGTTGAAGGAAAAGGATTTTTCTTCTAAATTAATATTTCCCTAGCAGTATTATGAATCCCAGCTTCAGCTATTGAATGAGAGGCAGGAAAAGAAACTTAACCGTTTTTATGCAAACTGAACAAAAAGGCAAAACTAAACTTCAATAAGCCTTACAGCTACCAGAGAGCCAAAGCTGGCATCTTTGTGCAGTCTAAGGGCAAAGATCCTGAGACAAGATGCATGTTCCTCCTGCTGAAGTAGAGGAGAACAGGCAAAGCCTATTGCTCTGTATCACTACAGCCATCCTTATGCCAGATGAAGTGCACAGTAGGGCAACAGAAGCCATCTTCCATTGAGTCAAGCCAGGCAAAAGAGAAGCAAATACCTGCACAGTACCTGTCCATCCTAATCCCTCCTCTACCAGGAAGGCATGTCTTGCTGCAGTGCCAGCAGAAGAGAAGGCAAACTTCCCTTATATGTGAGATATTTACATTTCCTGACTTTGGTAGGTGAGAGCAATGGAAACACATAGAAGCTTAGAGAGTGGGAACTACTAGAAGGCCACAGAGCTTGGTCACTAAAGCAGAACCCAAAAAGCAGTCCCACAAATTGCTCTCAGACCTGGCCCACACTCCTGCTGAAAGCATTAAGCATCACTGTATTCCACACACCTCTCACAAGGTGGAAAGTCTCATCTCCTTGCTCCTACCAAGTCATGGAGGTTTTCTATCATAGCTCAGTAAAACTGCCCTTGAAGAGTTGTGTACAATGTTAGATACCACAGCATTCTGCAAAGATGCTCAGCACTGGACAAACAGAGGTGCAGAGAAGAGCAATCATTCCTCAGTATCATCTGATGGCTATCAGCCAAATTAGAATTAAAATGCAGGATCAGACCTTAACGCCAGTGGAATATTCCATCCAGGCAATTGCACCAATTTGTCCTTCAAAAGTTGAACACAAGGTGATGACAGAAGTTCAGACTGCACTTGGTCAGAAAGTGCATCCAGATAGTCAGCCACAGAAGAAACTGATGGAAGAGGCAACTGAAATAAAAGGGGTTTGCATGGCAGAAGGATAACATTATGCTGCATGTGCTTGTGTAATGCTTGCCTCATTTTGCCATATCTTGCATCAATTTGCCATACTGTAAAAGATTCTGCCTTTTTTTCCTGCTAGTCCCATTATAGTTTGCAGGAATCTTCTAGCCCAGACTCAAAACAAAATAAACCTCTGCTTGCTATTCAAGGGCAAAAGTACACACTAGAATAATCACCTACAGCATGAAATAGGACTAAGGGGCAGAGCTACTGTCTCCTAGTAGAAACCAAAACAGCCCTCAAAGCCCCCTTCTGAGCAACTGAGAATTCCCAGCATAAAATGAGCAAGTGTGCTCAGGAATTATTTAGTCACAGCAATAAATTCTTGATAAAAATCAATGCCCATGATATACATCATACCACAGAAGTGACCTTTAAACAGCCATGGTCTTGGACCATGAGCAGGTCACAACCACGCTGAAGCAGGGGCAGAGAGAGTGGAGGAAGCACAAGACAAAAAAAGGATGTTTTTCAGATAGGTCTTTACTGGTCCTTGACAGTCAACAAATTTATAACAGATGTGGCTCATTCAGAGTGTGGAGAAATGAGTGCTGGTAACTGTTATTGTCAGGACAAATCAATTGGAGCCATATGTCTGCAGCAGCTGACAGCATCATGAAAATCTCAAGCAACACTAAGACATTAGGATGTTGCTGAAAATAAGAGCTTTCCCATCATGTAAAGCGCCTTTGGGAGATGCCTCTCTCTCTCAGATATGTTTGCAGGAATTAGCTTACATATTTTGATTTCTTTCAAATGCTTGATTTTATGTGACTTTGCCCTCTCCTATCGATTCCCCAGACACCTAGTTATAATTAACAGGAGGCAAAATGCTACAAATTATTCATAGGACATATCTCATTAGAATCCTTATTTTATCTAGATCAAATAGGAAGCTGTCATGACAGAGAATGGTAAAGTTTCCTAACCTTCTCCACCACCCCACGTTCCCAAGTCAAATGTCAGCCATTATTCCCCAGTGATAGAAGCCAGAGGAATGCACAAGTCGGAGCAAAATCGTAAATGATAATGAAGAGGAATAAAATACTAATATCCCATTCTAATAAATTAAAGTTATGCTTTTATAGTATTTCCTTCTACAGTGCATCTCCTGGAGTTTTCAGCATAAAACTGGTTAGTGGTTATCAAACAGCTGTACTATAAAATAGGAATACACACCATGGAACAGATATATGGCCCCCTTTTTTTTTTTTTTGGCTGGTATGATGCATTACAAGAAAAGGAAGTAACTAACATTGTCAAGTCAGCAGGGTCTCATGTAGGTTAAAATGTAATGTAAGATCAGTGCCATAATTATCCACACCAAGCAATTTTTTGGTTTATTGACTATGCTGCAGTTCCTGAATTTATGTCTTGGGGCTTAAATTGCAAAATATTATTGCAGCATGGCAGATATAACCCAGATATTGGTAGCTATGCAGGAATGTTTGGTATTTCTCCAAAAAAGCCAAGTTTCTCCAGAACCACTGCCTTTCTTTTACTAGTATTAACGAGCAAATCTGACAGATCCCAAGCATGTGTATTTCTCTATAAAACACATACACAAGGCAAAAAGACCAAGTTTTTCAGAGCCAAAAAGCAACCAGCCAAAGCTAGTTGTAGCCAGCTCACAGACATCCAACACTCTTGATATATACCATGATAATCAGCAGCTTGGAAGCTACAAGATTTACATGTTCCCAGTTCCCATATGCCACTTCTTCATCTCTTCACACAACTCTTCAAGGCTTCTCTATTTAGGTCATCATTTCAGGTTCTGCCCAGGTCCACGTAGCTGTGGAGCTGGGATGAGATGGTGTCCACACAGCATTGGGTAATGAGCAGTACTGACTAGCATCTGTTGGATGTCTCAGCAGGGAAGCCAGGGCATCTTCCACCCCCTTGTGCCAAGAGGACCTTCACCGTTGGTGAGCATAGGGTCAGACAGCCCAGGCAGAAAGCCTCCCCATTGTTCTATTCCAGAATAACCAAGCAACAGATTTCAGCATAAAAGCAAAAAAGAAAGTGCACTGCAAACTGCCTTATCCTGCAAGGGCAGGGCCTGGAAATAATGAAGCACACACTTTGGATCCTCCCTACGATTTCAAAAGAAGGGTAAGGAGCCAGGCTGACCAGCTATTTGAGCCGAGATAAGCCTGAAAGTAAGTGCAAGCCAGAGGCAACAAGATAGTGAAGCTTAAGGGCTTGAACTAATGAAATACTACTGCTAGTCACTGTTTTCCCTTATGGATGAGTACCTCATTTTGCTCATGAGTAACAGCGCAGGTAAAGGTGAGCATAAGATTGTTTGCTCCACCTCAAACCCTGAAACCGTAACAACAACCCAGAGCCCACAGGGACCAGCAGCACCAAAGTGACAATGCCATCACATTCTGTAGATCATCTTGAAAGCAATTCTAAAGATTTTTTTAGAACAAAAATGAGCATTTTGTTTTTGACCGTTCTCTCCAAGTCAAAAGACCATGTTCACATGTCCCCATGGAAAGATTGCTGCAGCCGTAAGGCTGAGGTGTGGTTTGAATGCTAAATAGATTCTCAGCTTTCCAGATCTCTATCAGGCCAACTGCAACAAAATATACTGCAGTTTTTCACCCTATCATTAAGAAGTGATGGGGTCAGAATGCTGACTGCCATATGCTGTAAAGCAGTCCTGAAACTTGAGGCATCTACAATACACATCTGTTTCAAATGTCAGCCTGATAACACAGGAGTAAAGGGGCAGAATTCTCTGGTCTATGCTTTGCAGGAGGTCAGACCATGATTTAAGTAATCCCTCTAGCCTTAACTTTCAGTTATTATGTACTCAAGGCAGGCATGTGGGGATATATCATCCCTCATCTTGCCAAGAGAAATAAAAAAAGAGGGAGGAATAATCAGAACAGACTCGAGATTATTTTGTGAGAACAAATTCACACAAACACTTGGCACAGGGAGTAGACCACACTTGTATTAAGAAACTCAACCATATATCTGCTACAACCAAGCTTTCCCTTCCTTGGAGGTGGAAGTTTCCATCACTTGAGCTGGGACTTGGGCTACTGACGAAGTTACTTTTCCTCTGTGCTCCCCTGTCAACATATGCTTTCAATGCTTTATTGCTGTATTAATCCTATTTTGTCTTTCAGATAATAAGAGTATTGTTGTTACTAAGTACTATACTAATTGGTTCTGTCTAGTATTAAAAATACACTGCACTGCTTTATTCTAATTAACTTGAGATTATTATTGAAACAATGGGTTTATTTCTTTTACCACCGGCATTTTACTGCCTTGGAGTCTTAGTTGTACTCAAGCTATTGTGAATGTGTAGTAAGTGACTAACTACAATTATTCCATTATCCAGCTTCTAACATTTAATTGAGTAAGTGTAGAAAAAAAACTTTCTTATTACAAGACTTTGCTTCCTGATTTATCAGAATTAACCTTCAACATACAGAATCAAAGATGCAGCTCATTTTTCCCTTTCCTCCCGAAGAAAATCCCATGAGGATCACCATAAGCTTTGTTTGGTTTAATTAGGAGGGGAAAAATTAAAACACATTATGATATTTATATACATGCCCTCCAGCACACATTCTTCATTTCACACTTTATGTAAGACTTCAATAGCCAACACACTTCCCTCCTCCCTGGATGAGAACACACCGCAGGGCAGGACTGTTAAATGTCATTAACATGAACTATTTTTTGTATTGATTTTTGTTGCTCTGTTTCTCCTCTGTCCATTGGATGTACTGCAGAGTTCAGGTTTAAGTTTTAATTGAAATACTTGGAAGCCTTAATACCTCTCCAGGCTGCACTTTTCCTTTGTGTTCCAGCTACAAACATCCATCGGGTTTCACAGCACTGTGTAGGTACCAGCAGCAAAGTTAGGCTCAGCAGCAATTTAAGTGTTTGCTGCTGTTTTCACCAATTACAAGTATAGATATTCTGAGAAGCTCCAAGTAAGACCACTCAACTTAGTATGCTCTTACTCCAGTGGAAAACTGTTAAGCTACCAGCTGCCATTTAAATAAAGAGCCATGTAAATAAATGATTGGCATGCTATGAGACAACTCAATTGCTGATTGCCAATAGGGGCAGGGCAGGCACTGATTGTTGGCTGAAACAACAGTGCAACAAGCAGCATGCACAGAAGGTGCCCAAAGAACAGCATAAATTGGCAAAGTAAATCTGAATATGAAAACATTTGTGCACTGGCCAGTCCGAGGACATTTCTCATCCTTTGATGTGTGAATAGCTAGTTCAGAACCTGGGCACAATGTGTGCTTCTGCGTACAGTCTGGTGCAATGCAGTGGGAGGGTTAAAAAAAATAATCAGTAAGCAACCAAATAAACCAACCAGAAAGAGTGAAGGCTAAAGAGTGTTACACTTTGAACTCCTACACTCTCATTTCCTGCTTTTATTGGCATTAAGTTAGGCCATTAACATTTTATCAATATATTATATGTATATAATGGTACTGAAATTAATGGACACAGGCAGTGTCGTACTAAAGGCAGTCAGACTTCTGTAATGAGTTATACGCTTGCTAGTCCAACAAGCTGCTCTGTGGTAGGGATGCATGGATTTTTAAACACCTCAGAGTTTAATATGTTAGAATTAAACATGTGACTACACTGCAGAAGTAACATTAAAAGAACAGATAGCTTAACCGAGATTTGTATGCTGCTCCTGACTGCTGGATTTCTGAAACCCAAATAGTTCAGTCTCCAGCATATGCTCTAAGTCAATATGTATTGAACTCCAAGCCTCTGCTACAGCTGATTAAGGACAAAGAAAGGACATGATACAGTGCTACAGGAATCACAACCATACTTTTTTTGTTCCCAAAGAACATTGCTCATACCAAACAGGCATGTTTACTGCCCTTGTTCCTGGTTTTAAGGTTGAAGCACATAGCTTCAATTGTCATTCTGCTCCTCCACTCTCGCTACAGTCTGCTCTCATTTAGTGCATACTCAATTATACAAGTTCTATAAGAAGCCCAAGAAAAAGACTGCCTTCCTTTTCCTCCTCCTTCCCACTCTCCATCCTGCTGGTGCAGGTACACTCCTATGAAATAGTTTAAAGTTTATTATTAGGATAATTTACAATACCTAGAACCACCCTGCAGGTTAATACATTAATATCAATGCAGTTAACCATTAAAAGCCCCACCACAGCACTTAGGATTTACATTACAGAAATGCGACATAAGATTGATTGTATCTCCTGGTTAGCTTCCAACCACCACTACAAAGGAAGGGAACACCTCTGGTCACAGTGATATGGCATAAAAGGAATCTCATGTCACTTGCTAACAGGCACCAGAATGATGTGTTAGCTGTTTCTCAAAAGTCTTACAAGGCTTTTTCTCCTTTGACCACAGTACACATTCATGGGGAAACTTTAATCCAAAATCCTAGCTGAGAAGACTCACCATTCTATCAGAAATACTTAATTTACATACTCTTTTATGGCTGCCTAACAGCAGGAACATTCTGTTCATTCCTACAATACTCGATGACAGAAATGATGAACAGACTCTGAAAGCTTACAGAGAGCTGTTAATCAAAAGCTCCTAAATAACAGACCACAAACACACAGCTCATTTTATCCAGAACTGCCTGCAAGTTCCACCTGTGCTGCTCCTTGTAACCCATGCAGATTTACTAGTTCCCACTAAAGAAACATGTTGATCCCGTCTGGATCAGGACTTGACAGTTACGCAAATCCACACAACTATTTCCAAACCTATCTCTCACTGTCCAGCTTATTTCCAGCTCTGCCAACTTAGCTTATCTACAGCTACGTCCCATTATAATAACATGGAAGAAGAGGAAAGAACTAGCTTTTGAATTAAAATTGTTGCTTGGAGGATAAATTAAGGTACTTTTCCTCCCTCTTCAACACCTTATCTCTATTCTGATTCCCCCTCTTCAACACCCTAAACCTATTCCAATTCCCTCTCCTCAACACCCTAGCCCTGTTTTGATTCCCCCTCTTCCAACACTCTAGCCCTGATTCATTCCCTAAAATGAATCATGTTGGATAACAAAGGTTCCCACGCTGACTCAGATAACTTGGAAGAGGTAGTCTTCCCCCTCAATGTTTTTAAAGGCTGAGTTTTAAAATAACAGTTCTGGGGTTTAACTTGCGATTACCTTAAAGGTTCAAGAACAGTTTCATCTGAATTCACCAAGTGAATTTACTTACTGTACCCAAGTAAATAACCTAAATCCCATCATCAGCACTTTCACTGTCCTGAGAAGTTTTTCCTCTGGAAAGGGTTGTGAAAATCTGATTGAGTTTTCAAAAGCTTTTGGGAAGTATTTCCTGTATTTTAAGAAATAAAACACTCTCCAACATAATGCTGATTTGAGAAGGTCTACACAGGGTTCTGAAGCAGCCAGTACTTAATCAGCACTCATTAATTTTACCATCACAGAAACTCCCTGATAATGGCTAGGTACTCTTTCTCTCCTCCCTTGGTTTCTCAAAGGAGGAAACTCCACTGCCATTCCTGTGCAGCTGACATTCAAGCTATTGGGAGAAGGTCACTACCATCTGAAACCACAAACATCTAGACTAGATTATATTTTCTGTCTTGTCCATCATAATCTCTAGATTATGAAAGAAGGAATAAGCAGAAGCAGTCAATGACAGTCCAAATGTCTCTCCTCTGTGATCATAATGACATAGTATCTAAATCTGTTCATCACAGCATAGGTGCATTAAAAATATGCACAGATGTGTCTTTCACACCACCACTCACAAGATACTCCCCCTGTATTTGCTACATTATGATGATACTGATTTGCATTTGTATTTTGATTACATCTGACTGAATTCTATAATGCTCAGCAATTTGCAATGGATGAAATCTGACTCCATCAAAGTAAGTGGGAGCTTTGTCATCGACTTCAACAACGATGTGATTTCATCCTAAAGTGCTCTGATAAGCAGGGCTCTAAAGAAATAGAGGGCCACAGCTCTTCCTAAACTGCATAATTTTCAATCAGAATAATCCCTCTGAATCTACAGATTTATGCCACTACATAACAATGGCTTGGGGAATTCCTCATACCTTAGTTAAAGTTTATTGCTGTTGAATGGTATTTCGCTGCTGTGCAGCCTCACAAATGTCGTAATATTGCAAATGCAGCTGGGGGTTCCTCTCCTACTTCCAGCCCCTCTGCCTTTGCATCTACCATACTTTGCAGGCTTCTTTTCTAAAGTTTTGGAAGATTTTGCATTTAATGTCAGTTGAAGAAACAGGGGAGGGTTTTTCATTAACTAAATCCCGAGTCCCTGAGGCCACCAATATATTACAATCAGGGCAGCACTGCTATCCCAGTACCTGCTTTCGAAGTTCCAGGTTAATTGTAACTCATTTTTAGAACATGTCCAAAGTATACTGTACTGATACACTGTGAGCCACTTACCACCACCTAGGTTCAACAGGCTTTTGGCTAGCTGCACTGATCCTTTGGGAACCTGAGCCCAAGGTCATGCAGACTAAAAGCACTCTTGGAACATTTCTCTTTAACCAAGAATAATTTAAAAAGGCTATGCAGCATCTCATATATCCTACACTTTGGCACAAGAGACTTTTCAGACACAGACTTCTTCAGGACCACGTTCTTCACAATAAGCTGGGAGCTTACCTGATATCAGTATAGCCATCCAAGAGACAGGATCCAGTACCAGCCTCTGACAGCAACAGCTTTTTCAAGTTCCTCTCTGCCACCCCCCAAATATATATATTTCTATACCTACATACCCACATAAATATATATATATGTGACATCCCTTCATCTACAGATATATGACACCCCCTCATACACACACACATATGTATGACATTCCCTCATCTTCCTTACTGTACTTTTCAGCCATGCCTTTGGCAAGGGCAAAGACCTGAATGGTTTTAAGTTCTGCTTTTTTAACCTCAGGTGAGTTTATCCCTACTCTGACAAACAGAACAGCACCACCCTAATAGCCCCAGGCAGTTAGATCCATTCAAGCTTAATGCCTTGCAATTGCTGGTCTTATGACCAAATCCACTTGTCAGGGGGAGAGCAGAAACTGTCTGTTCCTCTCCAACAGCCCAACACATCACCTCTGAAATCCAATATGCCAGTTCCTGAGACCTGAATCAATAACTGTCATCAAGCATTCACCATCATGTTGCATTGAGCAGCTCACCTTAATGCCCAAGTCTTCTGTCCCCATGAGACTACTGCTAATTCCTAAGTCAACCAGGTGCAGTGACAGGTCTAATACCTCCTATGCTAACTGCCCCATACAGAACTCACCACACTGCTGCTCACACTCCCAGGTCTCCCTCACCTTCCTTCCACAGCTCCTCAATCTCAGCCTGAATAATTCTGCATAATTTCCTGTCCCTGGTCAAGCAATAACTGAATGCATAGCATAAGGAGCACAGGGATCCCTGCTATTAGCCTTTTTCCAGATCTAAATCTAGTTTTCCATTGCTTGGCCAAGTTTCAGCCCTGATTTGAGTGGTAAAAATACCAAAAAACTTCAAATCCCCTGGCATATTTAACAAGGCGTGAGTTAGTTATTTAAAAGGCGATTAGAGAGACAGAAACTGGACATCTGCTGGCACAGCAGCGCCTAAGTAAAGGTGAAACAACTTTTCAACATAGCTTGGCAACATTATAGGGAAGATTATTTTCATGAATGAAAACAAAGCAAGGGACTCTATCTGGGCAGTTTTAGCAATGTTCATGTTGAAGTCACAGAAAGGAGGTAGCACTCTCCTGCAAGTCACAGTGTTGATCCCATTCCTACAAGACTTGACAGAGGAAGATTAGGCAGATGGGGTACCCCTGTACCAGCCCCAAAGGTCAGCATCATCCCGGGAAGCTGCTCAGCATCATCCTAGGAAGCTGCTCAGCATTCATTTCTGTTGGACTAGTTCCTGGAATAGCTACTAGGACTGTGGTTACCTCCATTTGGATTCTTATTCTGAAGTAACACAATTTAAATGGGATACCGATATAACAGCAGCAATGAAAATAAACCAGTACAATTATATTGTTTCATTTCCTTGAGAGGCCTTTAAAATGATAAAAGCCACCTTGTCCTCCAGAAGACAAAAAGCTGGTGTCATTTTTTAATACATTATGTACACAGAATATTTCTGTTTGGACACTTAGACATGTAGAGAATGGCTACTTGAAAAAAAGCTCCACCAGCTCAAACTCCACAAACAGAACAGCTGTATTCTGTTAAGTACAGAGTATAAACACATTTCTCTGGTTAGGAAAATACCATGTCAAACACACTCCTGTCACAGGTAACAGACACATGGAAACCAAGGTATCTAATAGGACTAGGACATCTGGGAAAAGCCTATCTAGAGAATAAACTTGTTTATGAGAATAGAAACCTCAGAGAGCATCTCAATAAGGTGGTGAGAAAATCAGGACAGAGTAAAAAAAAAGAAAACAATACCACTGGGATATTTTTTCCCCTAAACAAGTGTCTTCATCTTCCAAACAAGCACAGGAGATGCCGGCAGGGCTGGTGACAATCATCACTGATGCGAATGATGGGATATGTCAAGAAGAAAGAAATGTCGTGTGGGAAATGTAATTAGCCACCATGGAAGGGGAGAAGACACCTCCTCTCCACTCTCATGCCAAATGGGAACGCCCAACATGTATTAGTACAATTCCTATTTGCTTATTTATTGTTTGATAGTCCTTCACCAGATACATTTATAATAAACCTTCTTGGAGCACTGCAGCATTCCAGTCCAGGTACAGTCCAGTCACTACTCATTTTACCTAAAAACACATAACCTAATGGGACAGAGACACAAGCTGCTCAATTTGTTTGGGTTACTCTAACTAAGCTTTTTTATCTCAGAGCAGCTAAAAAGGCAAAATGTGTCCGTGGCCATGAAATTAAAAGGATTCTCCCTGTGCAACAGCATTTTAGATTTAGCTGATGTTACTCACTCATTAATACTGTCAGATATAAGCATCTTTAACAGCAACAACAGAGCAACAGCTGCATTTCCTGTATGAAAACCCCTGGCCAAATTTTCTGATCTCAATTCTACAGGTTTGTAGACAGAAATTAACCTGATATCCTTTGTATCTGCTCAAACCTATCTGATGTTCACAGGGCATAGTCAAGTATGATGTATTTTCATTCCAAGGTGAGGGGAAGGTGGGGAGTAAAAATACAGATGCTGCCCTTCCAGAGTTTAACTGCAGGTCTGGGAACAACTCTTCCTCAAGACGTTTAAGGAGGTATCCTGGAATCAAGGTATGCACATAGAGCAGACATGTGGTGCCATGACCTCTGGAGAAACTAAGACAAGGACCCAGTGGCAGTCCACTGCATCTCAGCATCTGACAGTTGTTAACAAGCACAGTAATCCCTTGCCTTAAACCACTTTCCAGGCAGACCCACAGAAACTTAACAGATATAGTCAAATCATCATCTTCAGTATCACAAGAGGATTAGTTGCCATCATCCTCTATCTGCTGCTCCTTCCTGATGTACTTAGAGAAAATAAGGTTTGAACAGTCTCCTGAATTCCTTGGCAGGCAAGCCTTCAATCCACCATCATATTGGTACACTAAAATACTGACTGACCTCCTCAGAATGTAATGACCTCCTCAGAATGTAAACTTCACTGACTCACTGTGTCCCCGGTGCTGCTAAGATTTCTGTGCAAAAGATGTAATACATCTTTCTCACATCCCATTTCTTTTGGCAGGACTAAGCTCCATCCAGAAAGATAAGCTTAATCTTATGTCAGAGACAGGCAGAAAAAGGTCCATTTCTACTAGACACTGCAGTATATACAGAAGGGCACATGCTCTACCTTCCACAAGTTTACAGTCTAAATAGCTCTAAAGCAAGAGGCTTGCTCCTAGTTGCCCAAAACCCAGGAACTGGCCAAGAGTCTTCAATTTCCAATTGGCAAGCAAGCCATATTTCACAGAATCATTGAATGATTTGTGTTGGAAGGGACCCTAGAGATCATCCAGTTCCAATCCCTTGCCACAGGCAGGGGCACCTTTCACTAGAGCAGCTTGCCCCAAGCCCCTGTGTCCAACCTGGCCTTGAACACTGCCAGGGATGGAGCAGCCACATCTCCCCTGAGCACCCTGTGACAGTGCCTCAGCACCCCCACAGGGAAGAGTTTCTGCCTAAGATCTCATTTCAATCTCCCCTATTTCAGGTTAAAGCCATTCCCACACAGACATCACAGAGGTGACACTCTAATGCAGAGTAGCCCAGAGCCTTGAATGCTGCTTAGGTCTCGATGCAGAGGTGCTTCTGCCATAGCCCACAAGAGCTACAAGGAAGGGGAAATCATGCGTGCTAACTTTCAAATGTCATGCAAGTAGACTCCAGCAGCACAAGAGATAATTCAGACTAAATTTAGTTCAAAAAGGTTCCTGTATTTCTCATCTCCAATGAAAAACTGGTGTGGAAATTATCTAAAATACTCTTCAAATGCTTCAGTGCTCACATAAGCGGGGTAAAGGTGCACTGCTTAGCAACATCAATACACTGCTATTTAGCCTCTTTTTCACATAGACACCTCTGACCATTGTTTCCATGACCTTTCTCCTCCTTCCCTTGCTACATCTCTATCAATGTGAGTCCTTCAAGTTTACTTCTTTGGGGCCCTATTAATTTTTAAATAATACAGGGGGGCGAAATGACTGTAAGCAGTGGCCATGTAAATACATTTGCCAAGAAACTGATCACATGCCTCCATACAACATGCATCCAGCCATAAAAACTAGTTCTAGAAAATTACTCAAGAAGCTTGAAAAGATATAACCACTCTAAATTTCAGGTTTTTTAGATTGTATAAACTAAATAGCTCTGTTTAAGTTCAGCTCAATTACGCTCCTGTGCTGCCTATTGGACAACTTGTTATTCAGTGGACATAAATGTGAGAAATTGCCTATTGAAGAGCTGCATGTTCTGACAAGACCACAAGCAAATATAGAGTCCCCAAAGATTCAGGGGCCTTTGCATACAATCCTATTAATTGCTAGAGGAAGGCAACCATCTGGCAAGACAGTAGTGTTCTCCGAGTGCACAGTGGGAAATATGTAGCTTACTGAGAATTTTTATAAAGGACACGAGGAAAGAAGACGGAGCTGCTAAATCTATAGATTACTCATTAGAAATTCACTTATAGACTAGTGCATTTCTAATTGCTGAGGCTCATTAAAGAACAGGGCTTTTTCTAGATAAACTAGAAAACTGGCATCCTTATCATTACAAGAGTAATCGAAATCTTGTTTCCTTTAAAGTTCAGATGGCTTTAAATATAAAAGATCTTTCATAACTATAACAGCATGGGATTTAATGAGGATAGAACACAAATTACTCATTTGCTACTTGACAGACAGTATACCTGCATGCTGCATACAGCCTCTGTAGCACACCCGAAGTTGACACCTTCCAAAGCTGTTCTATTTGAGCCACTTGCTCTGGATGAAGAGCCTTTGGGCTATAGCAAGGCAGGCTTTTACTGGCATAAGTACAATTTCAGTCATCCTCCAAGCCCTCCCATTCCATTCATTCCTGTGTCCCTGCTCAAAAAGCCCACTTGGGCTGGTACAGCTGCCTCTGAGTTCAAGTGGGGAACCACACTTAAGCCAAAAAAAAACCTTCAGCAAAATAACAGTTTTCTTTGATGGCTATTTCTAGTTTAGATCACTTCATTGACTCAGGTTACTGTGCAGGCCTGTAAACATCACATAGTGCCTAAAGTGGTGCAACAGAGCCGAAGAGCAGCATTACAAGTAAACATGCACCACCACCATAGAGAGGCAGCAAGACCATGCCCCAATCAAGTAGGTAATTGACTCTGCATTTCCTTTTGGCATGCTTACTTGGAGTGGACAAGAGTTCCCTCCTACACCTTTGTAGCACCAGTGTCGGACATGACATGCTCCCAAGACAAGAGCTGGCCTTCAGAAATCACACAGAAAAAAGCACAGCCTTCTCAGCACTCCAGTACCTACGCTCCAACTCACGATGATATCCCTGGATACACAGAACAGCGGGAGTAGACACACACGTGGATTTTAAAGTCTTTCAACACAACTGTTTGTATTGGGATTGGAAAAAGCATGGGTATAGATAAATAAAACATGTAACCCCCCCAACTCAGTTTGCTTGATGTCCACAGCATCGCTCCTTGAGCTCTCAAGACAGTAGGATTAGTGAGCAGTTGTCCAAGAGGCATATGACACACTTTGCACTGCTAATGGGTGGGTTTCATTCACAAAGAGGCAGTGATTCAGTAGGGCTGTTATATTACCTGCAATTTACAGGAAACACTACAAAGGCACCAAGCTCCCCATAAACCTAACAGATCTCACCTGCCTGCTGCTGGCTGTCACACAGACCCCATCAAATCATCTAGCAGAAATCTTCCCAGCCTTACTATTTGGCTTTTCCTCATGCCTGATACTTGATTAAGCTTATTGCACAGGGAGTGCAGAGAATGTATTTCTCTCTTGGACCCTATTATCATGCCTCACAACAGCCTTCTTCAGCTTAAGCACCATCAGCCAACTTAACTCAGTCATCCTATTTTTTTCCTTGAAGCTCAGGGCCTCATACCAGGCACAATAACTTCACAGGGGTCTCAGGAACAGCACAAAGCAAAGGGATGATGCCAGGTGACCCAGAGGTAGCACAGCCAAAATGACCACTGCATTCCTCACAACACTGTGAAAAGTGCTCTCACAGCAATGGCACTGCTGACTCACCTTCAGCTTGTGACATAGCACAGCTCCAGATCTTTCTTCACAATCTTTCTGCACTAATCCAAGTGATTGTTCCTACATTTGTGTTCAATGAATCACATTTGGACTTTCTTTTTAAGATTATATGATGTGTTTCTAAGCCAATCCCAGGTTCACATCATCTGCAAGCTGAAGTACACTCCCTTCTGCATCATCTCAAATCACTATGGAAATGGTGGATGGAACTGGTACCAGGACAGGCCTTTTCCAAGCCATGCTCAGAATGTTACTCTGCATATTTCTCAGAATAAAACACCGATCAGTAAACTCTTATGATGATCTAGCCAAGTCTGCATCCAACACCCACCAGTACTTCCCCAGTAAGGCGCTGAAGTCAAGATATGTAACAGCCAGTGCACACAGGCACTCCAGCTTATCCCACTGCCTCACTGCATGGATGTGACACCTGATCATAGAATAGTTTGGATTGGAAAGGATCTTAAAGCTCATCCAGTTACAACTCTCCACCTCAAGAAGAGACGTATTCCATTAGACTGGGTTGCTCCAAGCCTCATCCGACCTGGCCTTGAGCCTCTACATGCATCAGCACTGACTCCAAGGGACAGTGAAGGCAGAAAAGCTTGGTGATAGTCTCAGTTATGCCTCCTCCATTCTGCTTATCATTTGTTTCTATATGCAGCTTGCAAACTTAAAATTAAAGCAACAAAAAAACACCACCACAAACACAATTTTAAAGAGGAAAAGTGGTGTGGCCAAGATACTTTTAAGGCATTGTGCGATGTAATTTTTCTATTTTCATAGCAAAATGGAGCTCAGAAGGTGTTCTCATGGAGCACTGCATTGAGGTCCTGGCAAGCCTTTCCATTCTGCATCATAATACTGCAACAGACAGATTCAAATCCTATGTTCAAGTCTTGTTGCACAAATATTCACTACAGGAAGATTAAATGCCTAAAAGTATGCAGGATTAGAGTTGAATTTCTGGAAACTGAGACAGCCTGCTACATCCCAATAGGCACTATGTCTTACAGTCTTAGGAGCTATTCATTTGGTTGATATTCACTCATTCATTTTATGTCCAATAATGAATATTTATAAACTATTTAATAAATGGAAACAAAATAGGAAGCCTCAGAGACTGCAAAGGCTAGACAGAAACTACGTATGTGCTATTTTAAGACTGGTAGTGAGCTCTGGCTTCCTGACAGTGCTAGTGCCTCGTAATTGCTTACTGCAAAGGCAAACATCTCCTTCTTGAAAGGAAAATAGTTTCCAATACTATTGCTTTACCTGGACACCTTCTCTTGTGCTGTCTTTTGGCCTAAGCCATGCCTTTAGCACCAACTGAAAGCAGTGAAAGAGCAAGATCAGTCAACTGATGCAGTTTCCAGCAGAGGAACAAAGACAGCAAAATGGTCAAAAGAAATGAAATGGTCAGAAACTGTTTAGGCCACATCTGCACCACTTTGTGATTCCTCTCACTTAGGAATCTCTTTCCTTCTCTGCCCAACAAGACTTCTGGATATGTGTGAAGCCCCATATGCTGCCTCAGAGCCCCACCTTCGAGAACAGGAAGGTGGCCTTGCTCTGGAGAGCACAAACCCATTCCCCCATGCTTATCACAATAGTACCCAAGCTCTGTTGCAGAAACACCTCTGAATCTGTTCAGTGTATTAACCTTATTTTAGAAGCCCCTTTCAAGTTGTTACTTGCATGGAAATCACCGTGTTCTCTTGTCATCAGTGAGACTCTTTGCTGTTCTTCCCCCTTTGTTCTCTTTTTGTTTCAGCAAGTTAAGCTCATCTTTTGCTTTTGTTTTCCTACAGTAGTAAAACTCCATTAAGATGCTTGGCAAACAATTTAAGCCACTGTGACAATCATCTTTGAAAAGGGAATCTGCTTTCATAAACCCTTTCTACATGACTAAATATTCATTTCTGAGCTAGAAGCAGGCAAAGATTCCACCCTCCTCACTATCTAGCGCATGATTGTAATGCTACTTAAAAATAAAAAGAGGAGCAGCAGCTGTTTGCCCAAGAATGTGTTGGTTTTTTTAGGATGCACACAATACCCCCTCAACAGTACTTCTCTGCTAAAGCTGCTTAGCTATTTCTCCCCCCTCCTTTTTCTTTTTGGAAAAGGGTTAAAGCAATACAGGAATATACAAATCTGCGGGGTCTGCTCCACACTTACCTCCCATCACAGCCTCTCACAAATACAGCTTAAAGCAGTCACAGGAGGATTTTCTCTTGTGGGATTTTATACAGAAATAATATGTTAATTTTTTAATTTCCCCTTCAGGTTTTGAACCTTACTGGGTGACTGTTTTTAAGCTTTTCTCTAAAGCTCTAAGGACCAAGGGATCCATTTTCTACTAAAAGGCAAACAACTGGCACACAACTACAAAACATCCAGCCAGGCTTCTCATATAATCCCACATCTTGAGGAACTAAGCTTCTTGGGGAAGCAGTACTGTAGGCTTCTGATTAAATATCACAAGAACTGGCGCAACCAACACAAAGGAGTCAAACCACAGCAGGTCATTAAACCCTGGAATAGCTTCCTTGCACGTCCCTCTGTTCTGTTAATCTACAGTCATTCTGCACAAAGCACTGTGTGGCATCATAAACACCACATCAGGGACTTCACAGAAGAGTATGCTGGAATTACATCACCAAAGGTGGCCCAAAATGTCTCCATGACTTAGAAAGAGGCAGCAGCAGCATCATGAGGTAAATCAAACTGAACAAAGAGCCAGCAGAAAACCAGCTGGATGTAGGGGGTTGCAGAGAGAATAGAAATAAGTCAAACCCCTACTGGTAGCTTTTAGTAGAGAAGATGGAAAGCTTCATTTATTGCTGTGCACAACCGGTTGCTTGCACACCAAGTCGTCCCTCAAACTGACCGAGAGCAGCTGCAGGAACACCCATCAGAGGGACAAAAGGGGACAAACACAATGGCAATGGCTTTTACTAAGTCACAAACTTAAGGTAGCAAAAAAGGATGTAGGTGAGGAGTGAGAGTGGAGAGGAAGAATCTTCAGATCTGAGAGTCCCACACGTCCTAACTTAGATCATGTATGAACTAATATGAGAAAACAAACAAACAGAAGCAAACCACAAAAGAAACAAACTCACCACACCAAGCTAACCCTACAATAAGCAGCAAACAAAATATATCATTAAAAAATATCACTTCATTATACAACTGCCAAGAGTTCCTTGTTACGGGGGGAAAAATACTTCAGAACTGTTCATATTGAAATACTAAATTGGCAAGAAAAGAAAAAAAAAAAAAACAAAACAGGAAGAACATCCTTTTTTTTCTCCTAGAAAAATACCACTAACTTAGCCACTTGCTTTTATGCAATAATTTTTTCCCCTATGAGTTATCTCATTAGTGAATAAAATGTATTATTATAAGAAATCAAAGCTCGCAGGCCCTGCCCATGATGAGAAATTCACCCAACTGGGTTTTGCACTGCCACAAAGACACTCAGCTGCCCTCCCAAGGAGCCATTACTCTACTTTAAAAGGTAAGGTAATAGGTAAGGATGCCAGAGGGGATCAGGAACAGAGGAGCACATCATGAATTTATAGAAATGCTCAGTTTAGGTCACCCAAAAAGGAAAAGGCAGAGACTTGAAGGACTCATTGAAAACATCTGATTATAGTGTAGGTTAAATTCCACTCCAACTAAATGACAGAGCTGTTTCATAAGATTCCAGTAATCATCACTGCACACTGAACACTCATTACTCAAAACCTCAGTACCTTTAAGTTTCTACATGTTTATTCAGCCACTCTTTCTCCCTGGAGTGAATATTATCCTGTCTTAAAAGCCGGATGTGAAATCAAACAACATGTTTGGCAAGGCTTTGGTCTTTCTTTTGAGAGTGCTGTTTCTGCAAAAGCCATTTCAAAAAACAAATATACCAGGGCATCTAAATATAACTGACCCTCCTTGGACATAAAGGTCTCCTCACATCTGTCATCTCACCCTCAGATCTTTTTAAATTGCACCTACTGGGTAATAAACTATGCTCTCCCACTGTACAAAGGCACCACTGATTTCTTCTCCCAGTTTGGGAGATGATCAGCCATAAGCTGTACAAAGACTGCTGAGTGCCTGCTATGCAATTCCTCCAACAAACACTTGGAAGACTCAGAACTAGGTTGAAATTCCCCTCAAAAAGCCCCCTCAGAGTCATGGTTTTCTGGGCTAATTCTACCCAGCATATAAGTAACAACCACTAACAACAAGAGGCACAAACCCACTAAGCTGTTGGCTCAGGGAGAAATTAGCAACTGGACATGGTCTTGCATTCTGAGCTGGCCATGGCACAGGATGGGCAAAGCCTTCAGTCTGATGGGCCAGTGCAACAGGCAAAGCTGGATCTTCACCTTCCAAATGACCTGAGCTCCCTAGCAAATAACTTTGCCTTTAGTTTAAGCCATACTAACCTCAAAAGAACCAAACAATGCCCAAAAAACCATGCTTTCTGCTGACAAAGATCTCTCAAAGTAGCAAGGCAATGAGGCAAACCTGGGAGGCATCAGCACTCACTGCTGGCTCTAGGAAGCTGTTTACGATGCACCAGACTATCAAATCTTAATACAAAACTGAGACAAAACTGTTCAGCAGTGTGGAACATCCTATTCTTGCTCTTTATCATTAGACCTTCCATAGCCCAATTCCCACACGGACATGGATTTGAGCCAACAGCTTCAAGGTCTTTTCCAGAGATGAGGCAGTTGAGCTTTCTTATTTGCAGAGCCATTTTATCAATCAATTTGTGAGATTATATCATATACTGCTGAATATTATTAATGCAATAGTTCAAAACTGATTCTGTGATACTCTCACCTATTGTGCAAGAGTGCTAAAGGCATTCAAAAGCAGTTTCAGTGAACTGCTCTTAATGGTTACTAGCATTCTGTGCCAAACAAGTTTTCCTACAACCACTGACCTAAAAATCCTTCAAATTTTTATTAATCTGACTAAAAATAAAGAACATTTTTTCATTATTATTTATTCAGATAAAAAAATACTTTATTTCCTGAATCAAAGTTGTTGCACCTTTACACATGCTCAATAGTTCTTGACTAAGCTTCCCTTAATAAACTTAAGATCAATCAATGTTACCAGAGGTCCAGAAAAGGTGCTGAGAACAGCAATTCAATGGTTCCCACTTCCATGAGTGCGCCCTGCTGATTATCCTGTAAGGAACTGTAAAGGTTTCTCAACATCCAGCTGACTACTTGGACAGTCTTGACTCTTAATGGGTGAGCTAAAGTGATAGGATATGATGATTGTTCTGCATTACTTTTGTGGAGGGTAGAGAAGAAAATAAAGGACAAAATCCCCACTCCTTTACCATAGCAGCTGCTTCACCTCTTATTACTGGAATTCTGGTTTTGGCTGACAACAAGATTTAACTTCGGATTAGGAAGTAGTTAGCTTTAGAAGAACTCGCTTAGTTAAGCTTCAAAAGACAATGTTTCAAAACTTGCCAGCTCTGATGTCTCTTGCAGCTTAACCAAATCTACTGAACTAGACAACTGTTTTTGGAAGAGATTTTGTTGTGTCCATCATTTACCACCCCTACTTTGGCAAAACAATTCAGAATTACTCTTAAGTTTCAGCCAAGATAAATAGATGATTTTGAGAATAAAAAGTTTTCTTAAGTTTTTCTGATCTAACAGAAGACACACACACTGTATTAGTACCTTCTTGTGGTGACTGATAAGTCCGAGCCACTGATTTCCACTCTAGGATATGCAGAAAAAGTAATATGCTTATTTATGTTTGTTTCCTGCAGCATTACTAGCAGAAAAACTGCCAGACTTGCTTGCTCATGGAGGTACATGCTTATTTGCGGAGAAGCATTTACGTTCATCACCATTAGCAGGAATAAGTAATAGTGAGACAACAAGTTACAATCTTGAAATCCCAAGACTGGAGTGAAAAACATTAGAGAACCTATCCTGTTCTCAATGTAGAATAATTATGATTGCCAACAAAGGCAAGCAGTTTTCCTGTATAATCAAGATACTGGTGCTCTGCCACACAATCTCTCTCATCAGGTATCACAGGGCTTTATAAAAGAACCAAGTAAAACAAAATCCCACACAAACAGAAACCTGCTCTGTTACTTTCCCTCAAAAGTCTCCAAGTTAACAACTCAGTACTAGCCAGAGGTGATCGCTTGACAAGAGAGTGACATTCAAACATATCTACATACCGGAACGTAGAGAAGTAACATTCATTAATTATTCCTTTTGCATCAGCTAAGCATATAATACAATAGAAAAGGATTTTTCTCCTTTATGACTTTCTTTTATTCTCCTCTTACTGCTTATACTTCAGAAACAAAGGGATTAAGGCAACAAAATTAATGGCTACAATGGCATTTGACTCTGTAGATATTTTTTCCAGCATATCAGAGATGCCAAGTCATGAATTAAGCAATATAGTTTAAATTATCACATATGGTGCACTCTAATTTTCATGTTCTTAAAAAGAAGTGCTTGGAGCATATTGGAGCATTTCAATCTTACATGTTTTTACGTTAGCACTTTTCTGCTCTTCCAGGCTTATGTAGAAGGAAGGAAGGCCTTAGAAAGGCTGATGACATGTAGCATAAATAGATGAAGTCTAAAATGGTCCTTGTGTACTGAAATCACTCTCCTCCTCCCTCCAAGAATTAAAAAGAATAAATGCAGTTCATGCAATCATGCATAAATTTAACTCACATTTAAATAAGCAATTATTACATTCATCTGAAGACAAACAGGTTTATACTTCCTTTTTGGCAGATATGGATCTCCTACACACTGAGCACCCTTACACGACTGAGCTACAGAATATCCAAGAGGTAGAACATCACACTGAAGCTACTAATTCTGCCTAACAAGTTAACCTGTGCTGGAGCTCTAGCATCATCCTGTTTTCCCACTACCAATAAACTATAGTAAGCATTAGCATATGGAGTTATTCTTGTTTGCTGATGTGTTCTCAATTAAAATATAGAAAATACTTGTATAAAATATTTAAGTACTCACTGGATCAGAAAAAGGCTTAACTCCTGGTACAGAATTTGCCATGGACAGAAAAAGGGAAAGAGAAAAGAACTCAAGTTCCAGGTTCTGCTACAATGAGTATTTAAATTAAGTAAAGTAGAACACCTTCAACAGAAGGTAACAAACAAAAGACTTAACCTGAATGCATTTGGTAGGCTCAAGATACTTCATGTCCCTGGAACAACACTGTAGCAACCTCAGTTTTCTATAGCTGTGTTAACTTAAGCCACCTTCATCCAGACGACTTGATGACTTCATCCCAATAAGTAAATAAGAAAAACGTCTCTCAAAACATAAAACACTTCTTGTCCCTCAGATAAGAGACCTGGAAATCACATATAACCCAGATGAAAGTTGCACCAAACCATCACACCAGTGAAATCTGCTGATGCTCTAATGATATGCTATACAGCCTTTCTATAATCTAACCAGAGACGAAATGTGTAATGGTGTTGTAATGACAACACAGAAGGAAGAAGAGATGAGCGAAAGAGTGTTTTAGTGCCCAAACTGACTTGCAGTGCCTGCTTGAATAAGGAATGAGACACCCTTCAAAGTTCCTGATTATGACAACAGGTACAAAAAGAGAGCAATGACAAAGAAATTAAGAAAGATGACCAGGCAAATAGTACAATATCTCGAAAAACAGCATAATTATTTGACTTGCCAAGCCACACAAGGGAGGAAGGCAACTTCCTTGATGCCAAGGAAAGGAAACACACTTTTCAAAGGCCAAACTGTATTTTGCATTTGTTTTTCATTTCTGTCATTGCTTGTGGTGCTGCTGTTCACTACTCCATGAACTCCCAGGCAGCTACAAGGCTTTCTGCATGATGAAGCAAAACAGATCCTGCAGTCAGTGCTTGTGGACACAAGGAACTGCATTAATGTACAGGCTTCTAGTACCTTCCCATCACCAAAGTCAGATTCAGAAGACACTCCATACCTCTACAGCACTCCAGGTGTTGGAGTGTACATGTCCTGTACTCAAATCATTGGGAACAGCAATTACTGCTCTGGTTGCTCACAGCCTCCCAAACTTATCCAGTAGGAGACTTCCTTCTAACAGAGGTCACTGGCACTGCAGACATGAGGATGAATTTTCCCTTGCTCTGGGACCTCGATCCAGGTATATATTTGGAAGAAAAACAAAGACACGCAAAATCTGGCAGGAGGAAATTTAGTATCTCTTTCAGTCTCCAAAATCTTGTTATTCCATCAAGAGAATGCATCCATTAATGTTGCGTTGAACAGACACTGATGCCCCAAGGAAGACTTTGAATAAACATCCTATTTAAAACCAAGCTCGTTAATGTGTCATCTACAATATGCCTCTCTTATTCCTGGGATATTTGTATGAAAACAGGATTGCTACTGCTCTACATTCATGTGTTCCTAAGTGCTTACTCTCACTGGAAGAGACACGACACCTACCCGTCCATCCCTGCACACCCAGGCTCCCACCAGAACGTAGTTTTAAGTGTAGTCCCGCCGCAGTTTCAGCTCATGTTCAGGAAATCCCAGCTTTAGTAGCAGGGAACCTCACATGCCAAAGGAAACAGATGCTATAAAAGCCAATAAAAAACAAATAAACATAAATAAATAACATTTTGTCACCAGTAGTGAAGGTTTGTGATTATGTGAGTATTAAATAGGAACAAATACATTCCCAATCAGGAAAAAAGCACAATGCAAAACACATCCAATGAAATTAAATGGAAAAGGCACATTAAATGCCAGGAGGAGGGTAACAGACTCATTTCAAGCTAATATTTCCCAGGTACACGATTTCTTTACTACTGTGTGCTGTCACACCTAACAAGTGTTTCGCTGGAGAGGAGACAGTAACTATATACCTAAGGTTGATGGGCCAGCCCTTCAGGAAACTGCCACGCTTCTTTCACTGCATTCCCATCTCATTTTCACCGTTACACATCTCTGCATTTTCAAAGACATATATTCACAACAAAAAGAATCACAGAAGGGTTTATTCTTTAAAGATTTCATGTAAAACAGACTGATCTGCAACGTCAGTGCAGCTGCTTCATATGCAGCATTGCATTCTAAAAAACCTCCTGACACTTCTCTTTTGACATGAACCAGCAGACTAACAGATGTCTCATTTACACCATGTTTGAATTTCAGTTTTGCTAATGAAATTAATGTAGGGCCAAATTGCATCTTGAGTCACACACAGAACTCTTGTTGACTTGCATGTCAGCCAAGTACGTGCACGAGAAAATGGAAATCTGACCTTAATTTTAATTTGATCTTTGGAACAGATTGCTAATTTAAAGAGACAGATTGTGATGCTCCTTACTTGTGTTACATACCACCTTATATCACAAATAATCCCACTGAACACAGCAAGATTTCCAAGGTACCAGATACTCCTACAAGGGTCAAGATCTCATAACCTGCCTATTGCTAGCACAGGTACCTCCAAATCTTAAGAGATACCAGTAAGCAGCTTCCTGCTTTCTTTTTCTCCAGGGAAAAAAGTGTGCAGTCCTAGGAAGACCTCCTGTGCTGTTGCTGGGTTTCATTGCATAATGCTCAGTACAGGGAATCGTTCTCAGAAAGGGAGGTGAAGAAGCAGCAGGGATGTCCGCTCCTCCACAAAGGTAGTTCACAGTTTTTTGCTGGCAGATGCAAGGTTGCCTGGGCTGGGGTCTGTGCAGTCACATTGGGCAAACTGGATGTATTCACTTTGGACAATAATCCATCCTGTCAGCCACAAGATCACAGGTACCTGTTTGAGCTCAGACTGTAGCCACATCTGTGTGAAGCAGAGCATGAATTCCCAAACACACTTTCAGTCCCTGACTGAAGTCATTTTGAGAAACAGAACAGTTCCATGAGCAACAATCTACTGTACTGAGGTTGGGGCTTTTATCTCCCAATTTTCTCAAAGGCATGCCTGAACCATGCCTGAGCAGATTGTCTAGTGAGTAAGTTAAACACAAAAAGAGTTAAAATCACATTGTATATTTGTATAACAAACAAGTCTAACATTCCCTTCACCATTCCAGGGTAGAGAATAAAATTCTGTGCAAGTGAAACTATGTTAAAAAAAAAACCAAAACCACATAAGGAATGACCCACTGTTGGCAGATTACTCAACAGTTCCCACAAGCATGACTTCAGATCCCCAATCACGTTTCGTTTTGCAGTGCTCCAGGAACACATCCACATCTCTAGCAGTGATGGATCTTTATTTGGAAAAATGGGTCTAACCATAGTAAGCAATTAAAAATCATAGTAAGTACTTAAAGCACAAGGTAAGAAGTTAAAGTACAAGGTAAATGAACTCCATGTGTTCACATCTTAAATCTTTAACTTTTCCAGGTATATTAGTGGGAGTTTTTGGTTAATCCTGGCAAGCAGATGATACATCCATACTTTCACAGTAGGTCTACTCTTCCTGTATTTGCTTCCTGTCTAGCTAATGGCTAGTGTTTACTCAGAGAAGAGATACTTACGCCCTTTTCTGGCAAACTACATAAAAACCTGTACCAAAAACAATACGATATTGGCAACATTCAGAGAGTAAGTCTTGATTCACTTACACATCAGCTAAGGCTGATTCACTTGCATTTTCTTTGGCTACCTTCAGTTACCTGCAAAGATTGCTGAGCCATGTTACTGCTCCTTTTACACAGTATTCTGAGGTTGGATTCAACCGTGACATTATGATAGTCAGCCAAGAGCCAATGGCACCTTGAATTTGTGATTGTGATCCATTTCACCAACAGAATTATTTCTGCTATGATTACATAGTTAAAGATGCAGAACATACTGTATGGCATTTGCCTTTCCAGTTACTTTATGATAGGCTATTTTCCTAAGCACGTGGGTTTTGCCATTTTAGAAAATTATTCTTGATGGCACATCTCAAGACGAGAATCTGTGCTTTGGTCACCTATAAACTGCACTGCTACATTATGCAATGTAAGAATATCAAGCCAGAGGAATAAAAACACACAAGAAATCCCAGGAGAAAAAAGTCTGAACAATCTGGTACAAAACCTGCTACAGACTCCCAGATGAGCCCAGTTTCTGTTGTAGTCCTCCTTCCCCAATCTGCCTTTCACATTACTGTAACTTTCACTTTGGTTTCATGTCCTATTTCCCATAACTTTTTACTTGTTGCATTCATATTTAAAATCAGTTTCAAATAGTGCCAACATATATTAATGACCCCTTAATAATTTAGTAGGCATTCAGAGCATAGCATGTACCATTCAGGTACTCCAGAACTATCTGACAGAAGGTCAAGACTTTGGATGGTTTAAAGATACAGTCTCAACATCTTCCCAGCCCTGCATTAGTTCATTAGGTGGCTCAAGATTTGTCTTTGCTTTTATACTTTCACATAATATGAAATAGCTTTTATACAGTTTTGAACAAAAGGAGCTGAGAGCATTTCTATTTTCAAACAGGTATCACCCAATTTCAAGTTGTCAGCTGTCAGCTGCTACTTTGTAATTTCCTTGGACTTCACACAACATCTCAGGCACTATACACACACCACAGAAATGCAAAATACAGACTACTGAAAAAATACAGAGTTACAGATACATGCCTACAGGTGCCTCCATAAAGTAGAATCCTGTAAGCATTCATGCTGAAGCCTGAGCTCTGTCCAGATATGTGATTTTCTTTAGGAACTCCAAGAGAAGCAAAATAGGTATTTCAGACTTTACTTTTGACAGTTTAAGGGACACTACAACCAAAATAGATAAAGGGAAAATAACCACAAGTGATCTACCTCAAACGCAGCTCCTCACACGAGCTGCACCAAATCCCCATTCAACCCCATCCCACCATTAATGTGTAGCATCCCAAACACGCTGCTTGGGATTTAGCACATTTCAGACTAAAAGCTCTTAGCCGGGTGGAAGAAATCTATAATCATAAAACAAGTAGCACTAATCCTAAGCATAACCCTAGCTAAAGCAGAAATAGCTCACCATTACATGCCCACAGACACACGAGACGTGCAATATGAAAGATTTTGCCATGTAACATAATGATCAATGAATAACTTCACTCATCTATTTTTAAATATGTGCTGTGCAGAACTACAACTGCCTCAGCCCAATAATTGCTGTTCATTACTGCTGATTTCTAACATGCAAGTTTCATCTTCATCATCAGCAAGAGAGCAGAGTTTACTGGAAGATGGCTTACTCTCAATATACACCCATAGTATAGCTTCAGAGGCATTTATGGGGGAGGAAACAAGTAGCTGTGGTTGCAGTAAGTGGGCAATTCCTCATTGGAAGAAGCCAAATACTGTGCTACAGGATCAATTCAAAAATCGCAAGTACAGCTTTACGGCCATACTGAGATCTAACACGATAATCTGTATTTCATAAATATTTAAAACAAAGCTTCCGTTCTTGATAGTTTGGTTCTAGACATTTTTCCATATCCATAATCCCCAAGAGCTTCTGTAAGAGACATTGGGATTGTTCACCACACTGCTTCCCCAACCCAACATCAGGGAACATGCCCCCATTTTACTACGTATCCATAATGTATAATCAAGCTGTAAAAGCCAGAATAGATGTTGCTGCATTATAAGCTCTAAGCTATAACACACCAGATTTGTCTGTGAAGTTCCCCATGTATTCTGTAAAACATTCCAAAATGTGCCCAATAAAAGTTAAATTTCCATTTACAATTTAATTTTGTCAACAAACTGTGATTTACTATACCTATTTGTCAAACACTACACTGCTCCCTTTCAAGTATTATCGGAAGTAAAGTACAAGTTTCTAATTAACTTTGTCATATGAATAAGAGTTGTTACAAAACTTCTCTCTTCAAAGTACTGAGATCTGAAGTAATAAATATTCCTTCAGAAGTAGGCCAGTCTGAATTTAATATGCACCAAATAAATATTCCCTCAATTAGATGTGTGCAAGTAAAAAGCTTTATGTTATGGCTTATAGCAATTTCAGATAAAGAGCTTGTGTGATGGAGTGAATCCAGCTACAAAATGATTGCAGTAACGCAACGTATTTTTAGCACAGGATAGCACTCATCGCACAAATAATTGCAAGAATTTGGGAGATTTTGAGATCACGCACCATTTTCAGCTAGACTACCATGCTTAATACACTTTACAATTACTCCTAAAAAAATTAATAAGGCAAATTAAGGGTCCTTGTAATGAATCATGTAACTTCTCATTTGGTAGAATTACACCTTTTTGTCTTTGTGCAGGAATTATCATGTAAGCTGTAACATTAGCCACAAGGAAAATAATTCACCCATTACAGTGATAAAAATCCTACAGTATCACTTCTTTGATATTCCAAACAACATTTCTACTCATCAGTTTGACTGAAATTTAAGTCTGCCTTCATGCCTAACCAGGAGTAGTGTTGTTACTATTGCAGAGGAGCCTTACAACTGACTTCTTTGATTAAAGGGTGCAGTTTCAAAGAATATTTATAAAAGAACACAAAAAAAAGTGTATAAGCCTTAACTGAATCTAGGACTTTTCATGTATTAATCACCATGAAACTCCCTCTGTATAACACCTTAGAGCTAAACACTGACTATAGCATGTCAGATGCCATCTGGACTAAGTTCACTTCCGGCAAACATTACCAACCACCTTTCATCTGGAGTGTTGTGGCTCTATAAATAAGAAAGCACTTGCTCAAGGGGTTACATAGTCCCTGTTGTACCTGTACCACAGTTCAGCAAAACTGCAGTTACTGCAGGGATCAGGTAACTGCAACTGCAGGTATCAATACACAGCATGGCTACTCCGGGCAGGCTGTGCTGTAAGCCACTGAATTCTGCAATAGCTCCACTAGGTCTTGTCAATGGATCCGTAGGCATTGCCAAAAATCAGATCTTAACTGGAAATTGTATCTACACCATGACAAATGCTGTTGCAGAAATCTCCAAAGGTCAGTAATGATTTCTTCTAGAAGAGGGAACTATTCTAAAGAACAGTGACTACTTCAAGCTATAAAACTCAATACTCAGCCTGCTGAGTTCAGCAAAGATACACTCATTTTTATACTAAAAGAGATCAGGCAGTTCTCATTCAACCCAACCTTTGACAGACAGTTGCTGCAGGGAGAAACTGGGCAGCTATTTCTACCTTAACTACTGTGAGAGGCACAAAACAGCCGGACAGGCTTAACCAACCAAAAAGGCAGGAGAAAACATATTGCATCTCCTTGTTTTCCTTTATTTTTCATCAAGATCTGTTACGCTGACCCAGATCACCACCTCCCTACAAGAGCTAGTAGCAATTCTGCATGTTAAAAATACAGCATTGAGACAAGGCAGCCTCTTCAATCAGTTATTTGAAAGCATCTCTTGCTGACTTATCTTGGTTCTGCTTTCAAAGCAATCACATGAGAACTGAAAGACAATTAGTACTCTATATGCTGGGGGATGATATCAAACAAGTACTGATATTCTGTGTTCCCCTAAAAGAGTGTATGGACAACCACAGATCTGTAAGCTAATAGAAGAGGGAATCAACTAAAAAGCTGAATGTATCTACAATGTCTATTGTAATAAAGAATAACATCATTTATTACTTTTAGTCCCTTATTACAACCAGAGCAGGTACGTAGCTTACCCAGGAACTGCAGACCCCTGCATTTTTCTCCTAAATGCTAGAGGATGCCATAATGTTAGGCAGCGGGACTGCTGTCAAAGTCACTTTAAGTTTACAGAGGTATCACTGTTAGTGAGCATGCTTAAAGCACACAATTGCTAGTATGGCCCTTCTACAATACTGAACTTACTCATCCTATGGTGTCTTCTGGAACTCACAGTTAATGCTGCTTCTTCAAACATCAAGAAGCTTTCTGACACAGCACTGAGTGCTGGGTTGAAGCGCGTCAGTGGAACAGCTGAAGTGAAAATGACAAGTGGCTGCAGCATTACTTTGGACCAGGGCTTCTGGGTAGAGGCACAAGAGGAATTTCTGGCAATGCTTTTCTGTCCCTTCACAGCCCTTTGCTCTGGGGGATCATTGCCTGTTATTAGCCCAATTCAGGAAATTCAGCTTTGTCTCATTTACTCTTCAACAACTTAAAATCCATCTTAGAAATTGAGTACAGTCTGCTGTGATTCAGAGCTGCAAGCCTACATCTATGACAGTAAGAATGATATGACATAAATTTCAATCTCAGGCCTGCTTCATAGCTTCACTTTTTGTAAATTATTTACCATCTGTTCACAGTACTGTCTATTTAGACAAAGACGATTCAGCCATCCATGCCAGGAGTTACAAGTGGAGAAGTTGTACCAAGAAGTCAGACTGATTTCCACTTCAAGTATTATTACTTTGTGGGCGCTGCCAGCAAATAGAGATGCGAGGCGTTTTCCAAACACTTTTCCAAACCTTGATTCAGGGAGCAGTCAGCAATTTGTACATCTGTCAGCTCGGTTCACTGAGCAGCACAGTACACGTAGATCTTCAAGAGGGACTTAAAAGCAGGCAGGATAGGGACCTGCACAGATCAGTGCAGGGAGGTCACAAAGAGGAGGCACAAAGATGATTATGAAGCAACTGACAAGTAAGTAGCAGAGCAAAAGTGAGAGGAGACCTTGGAAAGTCTAGTAAGGGAAGCTAAATGGAGAGGGTCACAGTTATGTACAGATTTCAAGACTAACAAAAAATATCCATCAGATAAAATAACTGATGAGAAGTTTACAAGGGATTTCTAAGAAAGAAATTTCATGAACAAGTAGGATAGTATAAGTGTTTCGGCTGGACCAACAGGAGTAATGACTATGACTGAGAAGACAGATTTACTTCAGAACAGGTTAGCAGAGTAATGCCTGAACAAGAAAACACCCTGGAGAGACAGCAGTAATTCAGGATAACCTGCCTGGTGTGGCAAAGGAGATACTGAGGTTTCTCTAATAGTCCATTTGCTCTGAGAAGACATTTATGAGGCATTTTACAGAGAGAGACAAGCCAGTACACAACAAGAGAGGAAGCTTAGTAGAGGACAGACATGTTTAAAAATCATCTGCTCAGAGGTATGAAAGCCTCAGCTATTCTCAGTTCAGCTAGGAATTGTAGAAGTTACCTAAAGATCAAGATGAAGAGCAGAAGAGCCAAGAATAAGGCCTTAAGGAACAACCTCTTGCCTCCAGAAATCATTGGGGAAAGTAACAACTGAAAAGGCATTTTCTCACAGAAGGAAAGCGTCAAGGGTCAAACACTTGGCCATTCAAAACCAAGCCTTTTATGACTTTTATTAAAATTATTTGACCAGCAACATTAGATGGCCATTACTGTCAACAGCAAAAGAACATATGAGTACAGCTGTCCTTTCTGTTCTCAAAAATATCCCCACACCTAATACAGCTTCAACAGCTGACCTCTAACCATCCAAAACCACTCTTCCTTCTGCAGGCTCCATGCAGCTTTAAAATGTGGTGTCCTTTCCCTTTGTGACTTCTAGCATGTTATTACTAATCCCACTATTACTAATCCCATGTCAAGAGCACTACTAATCCCATGTCAAGAGCACAACAGCAGCAGCTCAGAGGCTGATAAAAGGAGATAACGCATATCCCCTCAAACACAGCATAATTTTCTCTGGGATTTGATCTTATTTATTAGGCATCCTTATGCTACCTGGGAGATGGCTATATCTGCTGTGTACTACAGATCTCACTTCAGTGTTCAAGTGTGTCTATCAATTGCTGCAAGTTCTATCATTCAAATAAACATGGTTTAGAAGTGTTCTTGTACGTACTAATTATTGAGCAGACAATATAAAACAATTCTAAGGCACATTATCCTGCCCACATAGCATGGAAGTTGTCAGCACCACTCCAGGTTTTCTATACACAAAGAATCATACTAATGCAAGGAATCATTCTATTTCCAGAGATGCAAAATAGCCTCTTGCAGGTCTTGTGAATTCCTACTGCCAAACAGAAAAGCACACACACACTTCCTCTCTCAAAATACCAACAGAAAAGAGTATTGGAAGTCTACATGCACAAATGAATTGACTGCAAAGTTGCAATTCCTTAGCAAAACAGGACATGTTTAACTGCTACATATTCTACACCCCTTGGGGACACTGAAAAAAAAAAAGCCAATGAGATAGACAGATAGATAGACAGACAGAGAAATACAAGGAATTCTGCATTGGCTGAGAGCAAGAAGCTCCCTATCAGCAAAAAAATTAAGCTTACAGCCCCATTTTAACAATCCTGCCAGAAATAAAGCACAGTGAATATTCTTTCATCATAACATCAAACAAAGAAAGAAGTTGAAAGAGACACTAAAAATACACATGCTTTAGGAAGTTTTGGAGCAACCTACCAGGGGCAAGAAACAAACCCCCATGTAAACAGAAAAGGCCAGTAAAAGCATACATATTGACAGCACTTCCTGAATAAGGCAAAATAAAGTTGAAGTATTAACCAAAGTTATGCCTTGACTTAGGGGCCCATTGCCACCCAGATCCCAGCAACGAGGCAGCAGAAAGGAAAAGTGGCTTGATATAAGACGCTGTTCTCATTTATGAAATGCTGACATCTGTACCAAAGTTAATAAAAATGAGCTATGGATGATGGGATCCAACTTTGCTTATGTGATACTCAATCTGTGCCAGATTCATTCTAATGTACAGATAAAGATACTTCCTGTCTCCACCAGTCCACAACACAGAGACTGCATGACTAATGTAGGCAGAAAACACATGAAACAATGTAATTTCTCATTCACACCCCATCCAAGATGCTCTGAGATAACTCTCTAGGGCTCTACAGGCTGCTTCAGAAGGACATGGGTATCCATCCCACAGGTTGTTTGTCAGATTTGCTGACCATGAGGCATCATCTCAAATACCCTACTACATCTTGAAAGGTACTATATCCATATCAATGCTTATGCAACAGATTCATGCCCACACTATCATTAAACAGTGTATACACATGGTTTAAGACCGGCTTTCCAGAACAGATTACGATATATTTAAGAGTAGCTCCTTCTCCTTTTTCCTTCCAGCCAAAAGAATTTGAGACACAAATGCCTCATCTGGTAACAGCACCTAAGAAAGCCACGGTTATGAGAAGGTTTCAGGGGTTACAACACAGACACCCAGCTGAGACTACACCCACCACATCTCTTTGGATGCTAAAGCCAGTGTTAACTTCAGCATCGCTCTTCAGGAAGTTTCTCAACTGAAGTGGCTTGATCGATGTTCAGCAGGGACATGGGGTGTTATCCTACTCTCGCTGTAGGAAGCTGCTTCTGGATATGTACATTGTTTGGCCTAGTTTTCTTTTAAGCTAGAATTATCTTTAAAAAATGAGAAATACCCTAGAGAAGTAGGCAGTAATATTTACCATTGCATTAGAGCAATGCATTGGAACCTACTCCCAGAGCTCAGAGCTCTGCTGTGCAAGATGCAAGGGGAACAACAGAAAACACTACTTCCCCCTTCCAGGAATTCACTGGTTCCTGGCCAAGACAGGTCATAACCCACAAGGCAAACAGGACAAGCTGGAGACTAAACATGCAGAAGGGTGAAGAGGTATTGGGAGGAGGAGGAAGCAATAAGGCATCTAACAGAAGAATAAAATAAATACCAAGAAAAACTCATAGCAGTGAGCACTCAAATCTATTTCTGATCTTATTCAAAGGATGACAAATATTCTCAAGGGAAGTAACAGTCCCTAGCACCACACCCACACATCATTATGCTAAAGCATATCTGGTTGCTCAAAGTCACTCCAGTATTAAAGAAACATAACTGGAAGATCCAAAACACCACGATAATGGTTGGACTCAATCTTAAAGGTCTTTCTGAACCTAAACAATTCTATGATTTCATGCTTCAGAGTTGTATCATTCTAATTTCAAATGTCTTTCTCCACATAAATGCCACTCTAAACAGACAGACTACAAAGAACATTAAGTGAAACAGACCACCTAAACTGTGAGTAGATACCACTCTCACGTTTTGTAGCATTGTTTTAAATTACAATATTGACAACCACAATAAAGCTTTTTAAGACCCAAGGAACCTTCTAATTCTAGTGGCACTCTTCAACTGCAAGCCAGGCAAGTTTCAAAACTTCCGTCCATAATCCTCCAAGCTTTAATTTGTTTGCAAGAACCACGCAGCAATCACTTGTACTACAAACTGACCCACCAACCCAGCCTATTTCATAGATCACAGGACACCAGAACTTTCCAATATCGCATCTCTCATCAGCCTGCAGAAGCACAGCACTTTCAAAAGCAGTGACTTGAAGACAGCAAGACCCAAGTCTGTCCTCAGCATCCAAATTCTCCCATGTATCAAATTCCCCTTACCATATAAAAATCAACCCCACCCCCCTCCCCCCAACCAATGCCTTTCTTAAATACTCAATGTGTTATGCCCTCTTTACATGGGAATTGGAGAACGTAGGCAAGAAAGCACCCACAGGAAGCCTATCTGACCTGCCAAGGACACCCACTGCTTCCCAAGATGAGGCCAATGAGCCCTATAATGGAGCAGAGCTTCCTCACTCAATTTCCACCAGACACTCCACTAAATACAGTAGTCTAGTTCACAGAACCAACGTAAACAGTATTTGCTACTGTATTTCAGCTAAATGCATGCATTTTCAACAAAAAGTATATAAGAGGATAGCATGGGGAGGATTCGGAGCTGATATACTGGAAACCATGGCTCAAAAAACCCACGGAATTGTTGACATATATATATGCATAGTAATGGCTTCAGCATTGTTCAGATGAGCAGATGAAGCACACTCAGTGCTTCCATTTTTCTCTCTGATCTGAATGATGGAAGTAAGTTTCCAGTCTAAAGAAACAAAAATATTCTTGCATCCTAAAGAAGATGGAAAGGAGTTAATGCAGCAAACCAATATGAATTAACTTGAATTTTATACCCTATAACTTGCATGTAAATAAAGCTAGCTTCATTACCGCTCTTCTGTTAACATAGTCTCAGACTACTGCATCATGGATGCAAATGGAAACAACTTCAAAATCCCATGCACATGGTAACAAGGCTTTGCAACATACTCAAAGGATACATATTCACAGATTGAAACTCCTTGTTGAGAAACTGAAGATAAAGCTGGAACAACTTCAAAATAAGCATCAAGTTTTGAGGAAAGAAAACCATTCCTGTTTGGGTTTATTTTTTAGTATTGGGTTGAGCTTTTCCTTTTTTTTAAAGAACTAAAAAAAAAAAAAAAAATCTGAATTCTTATTAATACCGCTCTTTACCAATCTAAATTGCTCTATCAACTCTTTCTCCCCAAAATAACACTGAGATAGTCTGTTGAGATCCAGAAGCAGAATTACAGTATGATCAGTAATGACTGGAGTATTTACATTTCAGATGGGACAGAATTTGCTTGCATTACCTCTATTATCAGACAGCGCTCCTTCTCAGATGGGTCAGTTTTGTTCCACAAAGTCAGAAAATAAAGCTTCCCATTTCACTTCACATTAAAAATAAGAGTAACACCTGCAGAAAAGAATTGAAGACTACATCCTGGAGTGTTTCTCACTCCTGCCACGTCTTATTGCAGCAGTTAACTACAATCAAACAATATTCCTTTCAAAAATTCAGAATCCTAGGCATGTTTTGTGGAGGTTTCCTCCATTAACACAGGCAATCTGAGATAATCATATGATATCTACTCTAAATGCAAGACACAGAGGAGGGAATTTTTGCTTTTGTTTTTCCCCTACATTCTTACCACCCATGCACACACTGCTTATTATATCAGCTTAAGAATTCATGCCTAAGCCATCAGTAACCTGGGGAGCAGAAAGATGTCTAGCTCCCCGTTGAATAACTACTTACACAGCTAAATGAGAAGGTCAGAATTTTTCACACACACATCAATTCACTTAAAAATAATCATTTTACTTTGAGAAGGTTGTTCAAAGGTGCGATCAGATTCCTAGCTGGGCTCACATATTCCATGTGGAAGCCAGTACTACCAAAGTTCCTGCTAAGTGGTACATGCACTAGCACGTACAGTAGAGCTACAACATAAAGGCCTCCAAAAACTGCAACCCAAATTTCAAGTGTAGCATGACCACAGGCTCTAAGTAGCTGCAGAATTCTCAGCACATCTGCAGAACAGTCCCTGAATGTTTCAAAAAGCATCTGCATTAACATTGCAATGCTTCTGTATTTGTGAAACTAACGCAGTTTTTGATCCATCTGAAGTTTCAACTCAAGAACTGAAAGAAAATGACGTCTTTTTTTAATAGTGAGAAATGTGTTGCTGCTGGCACTTATCTGGAATCTGCTCGATGCTGGAATTAGCCAACGCCAACCGGGATTCCAGATGGGCTGCTGAGTGTTTTTGGTTTTTAAAAAACATGGCAGCCAATGCACCCATCTGGCTGCGTATAGAAGTGATGTAGGAAACGAGATCAAGCTCTACCCCTGTAAATGAGGCGGATAAATCAGGCGATAAAATTGTGCACAGCAGGGAAGAAATATAAATGTATATACAAAGAGAAGAGCAAGCACAATTTATCTGCAACATTAGAGTAAGTGTTACCGTTAAGTGAGGGCTGCCCTGTTCCTCACGCATCACACAAAAAGAAACTTCAGCCTGCTGAATCCTGTTCTTATGTGAATGAGGTTTCAGAGTTTGTACTGGTACTTTAATAGAGTTCACAGAAAAGATTAGAAGCTCAGATGCACAAACTTCCTACACAAAGGGCTGAGCAGCACACAGGTTTCTAAATTCATGCTCCAAGGAAAATAAGAGATCAAATTACTTTTGCACCTTGCATTATTTAAGCAGTCCTAAGTTAATATAATTTTACCTTTGCTTTCAGCCAGCTTACATTTACTTGCAGCAATAAGCAACTGCAAAAATTGCATCACAGTAGAAAGCCCAGCAGGTCTAGTCCAGAGTATGTTATCTGAGTGAACACAGTTCACACAGCACAACAGATGAAACCAAAGACCTCAAACTACTTCACTTTGCATCCACAGTAGTAATTCTCGAGTGTGGCCACAACAAAAAAGAAGACCATTGAGCATACTTTGTCATTAATACAGCTTCTACGTACTCTATTGCCACATACCAGAAAACTCTTCTGTGTTTCCTGAAGGTAAGGAAAGTGAGGTCTAAAGGAGACAGCAAGTCAACATCTATTCACAGTACATTTAATAAGGCCAATGGGGGAGTCAAGATGCTCACTAAAAAGGTGCCTTCCTGAAAACTACACTGTCCTGACTGAACCCAGTTTTATTCCAACAGTTTCACCAGAAAGTGCAGAGCAACAACAGAAAAACAACAACCAACCCAATCCTCAAACTCCTATGTCAGTAAATGCCACTGGTCTTTGACCTTCCTTTTGACAATACTTCATAGTCTACAGGAGGTGGAGTTCAACCTGTCATTCGGTTTAACAGGAAGATACCTATTGTCAGTTGTAAATTACCAGATGTTATTTTTCAAAGGACCATGTGAAAGAAACAAAGGTTTTGTTATTTTCATTCATTTAAAATCAAGAGGCACAAGCCTAAATCTCCTCTCAATGTTGATTTAGTTACTTCAACTTCAGCAGAGTAACTTCTAATTTAAAGTGACATAACCAAGAGGAAAGCAAGAATGACAAAACTCTCTGGAGGAACACTGATTAAGCAGCATTCTGTTACTCCTGGACAGATCTCTACGGGTCCAAGTTCACCGTCAAGGCATATGACCACCAAAAGTGTCACATTCCTTCAGCTGCTGTGCAGGATGACTGCTGAGTGACAGTTTAAATTACATGGAGTTTGCTTGCTCTTCTCCTTCCCTTGAACAGTTCATTGCAACATTGACAGGAAGGGAAAAAAGTTATAACCACAAAGACACAAAGGAAAAAGCCAAGGTATGTTAAATCAGCGGGAGTTCTGACATCCAGTTTGCTGGAGCCAGGAATTCATGCATTGTCTCATTCTATTAATGGTAAGGAAATAAGGAATACAGATTTACCCAAAAGGACATCTCAATCAAACTCCAACTGGTATCATCTAAACAGCCCACCACATGTTCCCAGAAGTGCATGTCCTCTGCATCCGAAAGAACAGGACCATCATAAACACCACACACTGAAGCAGTTATGTAGAAATGTTCTGGCCGTAGTTTTACCAAGAATCATATGGTTTTGTCTCACTGAAATGGCAGCCTTGCTCTGAGATTGCATGTGCAGCAGTACAATGGGGATGGAGATGCACATCTATCAGTACAGATTGTCTTTTCTTTACAGCTTTTTAACAAAGCATCAAGAAATAAGTGAAATTCTGGATATGTTGAAGGCAAAAAAACATTTTTATATTGTATTTTCCATCAAATAAATACATTATTACTAAAAGTAATATATTACTTGCCTGGAAACAATTAAATTAGAAGCTAGACAAATACTTGAGTGAGAAGTAAGAATGTGATCAACCCTAGCTGGGAATCTTGCTTTGTAATTGAGTGCTTCATAATTCCAGGTCTTTAGTTCTCTATTTCATCTCTACCTGAAACAGTACACCCTAGTACATCCTATAGAGTTCAGTAAAGCCTATGGGGACTATGGCCTATCATATTTGTCAGACACAGATTTTTACCTTGGTTTGGGTTTGCTTGTTTTTTTTCCTCACTTTAAATCTTTTGCTTGTTAACAGGGATTCAAGATCACTAAACATAGACTGCTGCTGTATAAACAGAGACAATGAAATGTTGAGTCTACTGTCATTTTGACAACTGAAAACATTCTGCTTAGTCCGGACTGCCAGACCAGGACTATCAGCAGTAGCATTTAAGTTGTATTAGCAGCCTCCTCTGGAGTGCTCCTCCAGACAGAGAGGACACTGTAACCCACTGTACTCAGCCAGTTAATTTTTTCATGTGTTAATAATATTTTAATACACTTTATCTTCAGGTAGGTCAGGGCACTAAGAGTCTCTCGTAGGCAGACACTGTTCCTAGGAATTTCAGCCAATCTTTGAAAAACATACTTCATTATCATTATTTGTCCAAGATAAAAGTGGAATCAGCTTGGCATTTGAGCGCCTTCTCCACTTTGAGGTCATAAATGGATATACGGAGATGCTGGATTTTCTTTTAATTGATTTTTTAGGTTTCAATAAGCCTTAGCTACTTCTTTGTAAAGCCACCAGGCAATGCACAGCAGTTCAAAGGTGAACTAGTAACTTTAAATGAAGCTGGTCCAGAAATAATGGACTTCTGCCCCAAATCATTCCCTTCACTGCAAGGGTATGGTACAGTATATATAACACAACTAAAGGCTTCTTCTCCACAGAGATCACCCCAGCAACCTCTGGTGGCACTACAATCTTGGCTTCAAACAGCTTAGCTGGTTCCACATGAATCAAAATCAATTTAAAACAACATATGTGATGCCATACAATAACTACACTTATCACCTTTCTCAACTTCCCAATATGTATGGCAGAAGGAGCTCAGGGACTTCCTGAAAAAAAATAACTGGTCACTATCTTACACAATCTTGTTACTCAGGACACTATGGGCAATAATGGTAGGATCTCAAATCAGATGAAAAGTGCAATCATCATTGAAAACAAATCCTGAAAGTCTAAAAACTAACAAAAACAAACAAATAAAAAAATCAAACCTACAAAACAGTCAAGGCAAATAAACCTGTGTAGGCTTAGATGTTACAAATGTACAGCACAGCGTGACTCAATTTTGAGTGTTTGGATTTGGAAGTTCTGGGCTCTCCTTGGAAGAGCCCAGTTTTCACCTGACCTAAATGCTTAAGCTTCGATACGCACATGCATGAATTTATGAACTCTTGTTTTTAAGTACATTAATAGTATTTATTTCTAGGGCTCAGACATAGGGCACTGATTTCATTCTCATTACGCAGCACTGCTACTAAAACCTTAAGTTAAATATTTTATTAGAGAAGAAATACTTTTTCCCCCAATATCCTGCAGACTTTAGACACATTCATGTACATGGAAGATCATCAATTTTTTTAGCAGTTGGTGCACTACTCAGGCTTTCAATTGTGCTTGATTTAGCGATGCTTTTGTAAATTGAAGGCTGAAGAGCTGGAGGTGAGAGGGGCACGTATTTGACGACTGGGTCAACACCAGCCTGATAACAGGCAATTTCACTCTAAGAAGAAAAAGAAGTAAGAAGAGCTGCTTTGGAGGTTAAGATTTAGTAGCACCTAGTTCCTGCACTTCAGAACAATAAAATCTACCCAAAATGCATAAGCACATAAAATTAGTTCACCAGACATACAGAAAAGACTTAGCACACATCTATTTTTTTTTGTGATTTACCTTCAGCTGAGGCTACTGAAGTCATGTATCAAACCATTCTTTCACTGTTATCAGCACGTTCCCATATGAAGGGGACTTACTGACATATTAAATACAGTTACAAGGCAGAGAAGAACCATCATTTTTGCAGCACAGCTTTTGCTCACAGAAAAACAGTTTACTTAGGCACACACAAATACACAAAAACCTGAACAATTAGAGCTACCAACATCACTTATAAATTCTGCTATTCATCATCCCAAATGTTACATTTGGGAGTTGGGGGAGGAAGGAGCCTACAACCATTCAGATTTAATCATAACATCTGCCAAGAGCTCCCAACCTTTGATTTCATTCCAACAAGAAGTAACCTTTAAGAAGAATACACAAAAAAAAAAGCTACATTCTGTTCAATAAAACCCACTTGAAATATTTAATGCCAAGGCACTGATAATTTAAGATAAAAGGTTGGGATGTTTCAGAATCTGTGTAAGGCACTAGGAGCAAGCTGCAGATTTAGTGTCTGGCCAGAGCTGGGGGATGTAGCATTAAGGATAAAAAAGGCTCAAACAAGTGTGCTGCTTAAATCTCAGGAAGCTTTGATTTATACTAACTCCATCTGATTTTAAAGATTCTGTGCCCATCTAATACCTGCCAGTACCCTAACACCAGGGAGACACTACAAGCTGGGAGGATCTCATGGTGAGGACAATTACCCTCAGCCTAAATAAAGCTTGGAAAACCTGTCAGTTCAGCCCAGATACAGGTTGGGTATTATCAAGTAAATCAATGAAGGGGCAGAAACAAATGAGTACAACAGAAGCAGAGAACAACAATTACACAGGTGGCTATGGCCCTGGCTGTGCTAGTCTTAAACTGACAGTTATCACAGGCTTCCCCTTCCCTGCTTTGGAACTAGTTAAAACACCCAAGAAAAATAAGGTTCTGCACATTGGATTGTTCGTGGAGGAAAGGGGAGGAAATTAGTTCAAAATTAGAGAGGAAGGAAAAGTCTGCAGATTGAGAACAACATCTTCTTCCCTATCTAAAAAACATACCAACTTGAAAGGACACAGTTCAAATGTTTCATAACAGCTTGAATACCACAAGCTACCTCATACCCCTCTGGACAAGGACATTCCTTTACCAAGGAATCTCCATAAACTAGCTGAATTTCCACTGGAAATATGTCAGGGTACTGCAAAAATGGATTAACAGATTAACAAGAACACTATGACAACTTAGATCAGAGAATCAACTGGGTTGGAAAAGACTTATAAGATCATCAAGTCCAACCATTCCCCAGCACTGCCAAGTCTACCACTAAACCATGGCACTAAAGGCCTCATCTACATGGTTTCCAAACACTTCCAGGGATGGTGATTCCACCCCTGCCATGGGTAGACGGTTCCAATGCCTGACTACCCTCTGGGTAAAGAATTTTTTCCTAATATCCAGTCTAAACCTCCCCTTGGGGCCATTTCTTCTTGTTCTATCACTTGTTACTTGGGAGCAGAGACCAGAAACATATAGTCTCATCTTTAGTTAGTTCAAACCAGATAGGATCTCCTGACGCCACCATTAGGTTCATGATCAAACACCTTCAGCACAGACACATGTAAATGTAATGGTACCAGCATTTGGAGGCTGATGGAGAACACCTAATGAAGCTAACCCAGGTTCATCTCAAGAAGATTTCACAGGGTCCCGTCCCCCCCATCACCACGTTACATTTTCAGTTTTTGTTTCAACAATATGTTTCACAGACTAAAACATTACACTTAATATTTGACACTAATGTGGTCTAACAATGTCGAAGCATTAAAAGGATTACACATTAACAGATTACTGAGCAGATTCTTCCTGGATGTCTGCCGAAAAAAAAACCCTGCAAATATTCTGGCTCTAGGCTCTCCCAGTTACACCCAGCATTCATCTTCATAGGTCGCTGTAATCAGTTTGCATGCCACAGAATGATCTGAAGCAAGCAAGTGGGCTGCTTTTACTAGAGCCAAGCAGGCAAATAGAACCTGAATAAATTAAAAAGGACATTAAACAGCAACTCATTCTATTCGTAGCACATTGCTGGTTTTCTCTGGTGTTTTGTCAATTTAGTAAGGCAGCTGTCATGGGTTCAGCAGCAGCAGTCATTTTTCTTTAAGCAGTAGCTGGTGTAGCACTGTGTTTTGGATTTTC